>JARGYA010001170.1:0-20457 GCA_029204335.1 Mycena vulgaris
TCGGACCGAGAAAATGGGGGATGGTGGCCATTTCCCACTTTCTCAGGCTCAAATATGCTAAATATCGCTTTGGTTGTGAATTCCTTTGGGGTTGCCCTTTGTATTAGGGGAAGTCAGAGTTAGCGATTCGAGGTCGAATCACGGTCGAATCATGCTTCGAAACTGCTCCGATTCTGAGCGGTGTTTCCATCAAGAATCGAGTTTCGCAGAATCGAATCTGTTTCGCTGTTCCTCCTCCGGAGGAGAAACACCCTCAGAATCGATGCTGGTCCATCCCTTCAGTTCATCTTTACTGACTTATCTGCGTGAAATAGATAGACAAATATTTTAAATATCCTATTTTATTTCAATTAAAATTACTGCCGCCTGCGCAGCTCCTTATCGTACGATCACTGCCCACCGCTGTCTCTGCTCCTCCGCTATGGCTAAAACCTCTGCTACCACTGCATCTGCAGCCCCCAAACCCCCCAAGAAAACCAACAAACACAAAAGAATTCCCACCGAGAAGGCGATAGCGGCCAAAAGAGCTGCGACGAAAAAGGCCAAGAACAAGAAAAAAACTGCCGCTGTTGATGGCTCTGGAGACGAGGGCGACAGCGACACTATGGACGGACGAGAGGAGAGAGCGAGAGTGAGGACGAGGAGCTGGCCAAGTCGACACCCACAATGACTATTGAGTAAGTAAAAACGGATGCAGCCAAATTTGTACGCCCACTCACCTTCTCGTTTAGCTGGAGCGATGTCGCTCTCAGCGAGAGCATTGTTGCCTGCATCATGGAGGACCGCGACATCAAGCGCGCACTGTATCCGCCCGTCGGCCCGAATGCGTCGACTGCGAAAGGCGGCGGCAAGACCAAGGTTGCTGCACACTGGAAATTGTGTTGCGGTCCTCGGCGAGCACCCCAAATACAAGGACGCTCTCGCAGCCGTGAGCACCGCGAAGGAGAGGACGGTCTATGCCAACAAGCTTAGATCGCCTTCGGAAGTGAGAGTGCTTATCGTCGTCTGGATTCAGTGTTTGTGGGCTATCTGGGACCATAGAATGGCGAAGGACACGCGCAGGTACATGGCGAGATGGGCAAGACCGGTGCTGGTATACGCAGTGCGGACGAGATCGACACTAGCATCACTAATGCTTTCACGACAAAGTGGGGGTATGTACTCACCTTTGATCCCCTGCCGATGCTCATTCCTTCCACAGACGAGATCTGTGCTCGTGCCCCGTGGTTCTTCGACATGCGCGACCTCATTGCGCAGCGTCCCAACTTGGTCCCCACCGGCCTCGGCCATAGCGACACGGGCTTCGACGCGGACGTGATGAGCGCAGCCCCTCACCCATACACCGCCGGCGTCGGAGGGCGGTACTGCTACCCCCGACGATGAAATGGGGTCAGAAGCGGCAGGACACTCACTGTCGCAGTTTGATGATGTCGACTCCGACGCCGACATCACAGCGCCTGTGCAGCTCAGCCTGGCCGCTGGGAGCGACGATAACTACCACCCGCCGGCATCGGACAGTGTGGTGAACGGGGAGGATAAGCTGGAGGAGGACGAGGAAGAAAAGCAGAAGAGAAGAAGAAGAGGAGTGGTCAAGGAAAGGGACGCACCACTGGCAAGACTGGCCGCCAAGCCGGGTGCCAGTAACCCTAGCAAGTTTGCTTGAGCAATCGGCGTCTCAACGCAAAAACACAGCTTAAACTTTGTTCTGTTTAAACGGCGTGAGGAGAGTTTAAACAGAGTTTGAACCTTGTTCAAACGGGAGACAAAATAATCAACCTTCCGCCAGTCTTGAACCCAAAGACACCTGTGTGCGAAAGAAATGTTGAGGAAAGGGGGACAACCACTAAGCCAAAGAGACATGGGAGATATTGCCAAATTAAGATATTACCCGCTACAGAATACCAAACCAGCTATTTGATGTTGACAAGATCCGACACATGTTGTGCAGGCCATAGTATCTCATGGCTTATGGTTTGAAGTCCACGACCGGGTGAATATAGCTTATTTCGGCATATCATTTTGTAGTTTGGTGTTCCATCTTTGCACAAAATTTGAGCATGATTCAACCATACCAGAGTGGTATACCGTATCATCCTTTTGGCAAGTGATTGAATTGGAATTTCAAGGTTGGTATCTGCTGTTTGCATTTAAAATGAGTTGAGCTGTATGTGAGAGACATCATAGCCAATCCGACCAGCTCTTCGGGTCGTGGGGAGGTTCACAAACATGTTTCAAAAGAGAGACTGCATTCCGCAGGACTCAGTTGTTCTTTCAATTGGTATCGGCTCGATGGCAGAGCGGTTAATACACCCCAGTTGCCAGCTGATTGTGTCACGGCCATCGCCGCAAGTCTCCAAGTTCGAGTCCCGCGGCCACCCAGCGCTTTTTGAATAATGCCTTGAACAGTGTTCAATCACTGTTCATTAACAGGGTTCATTATGGTTCAAAACCTTGTTTGAACGGAAAAGATGTTGGATGCAACTCACCGGCGCCGGCTCGCCGCCCCATTGTGTTCAAACTGAGCAAAGTTTAAGTGGTAATTTACGTTGAGACGCTAATTGTTTTAAACAAACTTCATATAGATTTATCGGGTGCATCACTCCCTGCACCTCCGCCCGCTGCTTCCGCCCTTCCCACCGCCTCCAAGAAGAGCAAAGTTGCCGAGTTTGCGGAGATCGCGAAGAACGAGGAGGTGACCCGTCAGAAGGAGCTTGATTTGGCCACCATCCGCGCAGAGCAATCACTGAAGATCCTCGAGATGAAGGGTGCCCTGGGAGCGCAGCGCGAGGAGAGGCGTCGGGAGGACAGACGGGCCAAGCGCGAGGAGAGACTGCTCAAGATCAAGATGAGGGACCTAAAGCTACAGCGCGCCCACGAGCTCCGTATGGCGAGTCTCCCCGTGGCTTCTGGCAGCCACTCCCACGCCGCCAACCCTTTTGATCATCGCCACTCCGCTGCCTCTTCCAGCTATGCTTCTTCCGAGTACGCGCCGTCGGATATGGGAGAATTCCCCGACACCTTCGGGAGTATCAGTGCCAGTGCTGGGAGCAGCAGCACTGACACTTCCTTCGACTTCACCCATCCTTCGTACAAGTTCTAGTCGACTGCTAGTAGCTTCTTCTCGCTATCCACGCCCGCAAGGCCCCCTTATTACTTTCTTCACTGTCCTTACTCATTTACACGCCCACACGGCATTTTATACCGCGCCCGTCGCCCACGGTCTTTTACATAAATCTTCATTCATCACGCACGATCTTTACACAAATTACTCATCACTGTCGCTACTCATACCTAGTTCCTCCCGTTGCCTACGCGCCCGGTGCCGTGCACGTTTTTCCTTGGCCTTGAATAAAGCCTGTTTAAGGAACTCTCGCTTAGCCTTGCCCGATTGAAGGCGTGTCTGGTTTGCGCGCCCGCGACGCTGAGGTGCTTCGTTAGCGGATGAGTCAGAAGATGATGAAAGGCCGTCGCGTATGAAGGGGTCAGCCATGGCTGCATCGTCGTCAGAGTCCGGTCCGCGCTCCTCATCCTCGCATTGCATTGCAAAGGAATGGACAGCGATGCACGCAGCCACCCAGTATGTCGCAAACTTGTGTGTTTTCTCGCTTTTGATACTGACTCGGAGACTTTTCAGTGATTGAAGGCGGCCCTTCAAAACCCGATGGCATGCTCTGGACGAATGCGGACCATCGAGAGGTGGTTATTGAATTCTTCGTTGCGGGGAAGATCACGTGCTGGCTTCTTGTACGGTGCGACAACCCATTTTTCTATCTAGATTCGGCAGTGGTGAAAATACCGTACATCTGGCTTTAAATTGATGTACGTACAGGATACGCAGAGTCAGCCCAAATAAATTCGCCCTCTTTCATCCAAATCTCACGTTCCTTCACCATCCGCGTCTCCTCCCACGCCGTCGAATCGTGTGTACTGCCGGTAAAGCCGTAGCCGAAATCGATGATGCGGAGGTTCGGGAGCGAGACGACCTGTTAATCATGAGTATAGATACAATTGCAGACTTTTAGAGGTCGCACGTACTTGGATATTGAGAGAATAATTGCATTTGCGGTCGAAATAACTCTCTCCAAACCAGTACGGCCGGTCAAAGAGCGGCACCAACGTCCCGTCCACCAGACACCACCTGTCTCTCCACACCTTGCAGGAGTGTGCTTCGACCCACGCCTTCGCCTTCTCTTTCTCGGGATCAGTCGGCATGCGGACAGCTGCTGCCATGAAGTCGGGCCGAAGAATAGCTGTCATGACTCTCCGCGTCGCGAGAGTCACGGTGCCTTTGCCCACGCCTGCCCAATTCGCGACTTTCTGCAGGCCTGCCGCGTTCCCGGAGTGCCCAAAACGGAAAAGCGCGATGGCAAGCTGGTCTTCGATGGCTATCTGTGCATTTTGCGAGTTGTTGGTGAAGACTGGATCATCGGAAAGCGCGTCGACGAGCCGGTCGAAAGTACTCGGGGATATTCGGAGTTCCTCGCGAATAAGATCGGCTCGAGTGTCCTTCATCTCGGACAAGACGTGGCGCATGAAAGCCGGTCCACGGGGAAAGGTGTCCCTAGGCATCTCGTACCGGTGCGCATGCATCTCTTCCAATCCCAGCTCTACCCAACGCAGGAGGTTGTTCGGCCTGAGCATCTCGAAGTCATCGCCGGCGGCGAGAGAATCTTCGATGCACCATTCATCCTCATCATCCCCATCCCCACCCGAGTCTGATTCTGATGAAGTGGGATCATCTGAGCGCGAGCTGGCGCTGTCATCCTCCTCGTCCGAATGGGGGTATCCCAACGGATGTAAGTCGGGCATTTCGTCGTCGGCATCAGTACTGTCGGAGGAAGAGTCGAAGGCAGAGGACTCGGAGGACTCAGAACCCCTGCGAGAACCCCTCCAATCCGAGCCGAGAAGATCCGACCAGTCTTCAGTGCTCGTGCTGGTGTCGGAGTCATCGGAAGGAACGGACTCGGAGCCCACAGACGAGTCTAAAGAGAGCTCCGAGTCGTCAGAATTTGTCCAGGAATGGATATGGGTAGGGTCCGACTCCCGAGGCAACTCTTGATCTGCGGTGGTGAGTCCTGCACGTCGGAGTGCCCGCGCGAGTTTGTTCTTCTGGCGGATTTGACGCTTGATTCGCGTCTTGCGATGTCCAAGATACGTATTGATGATGCGCCGGGTGCGCGCCTGCCGCGAGGACAAGCGAGGCATGCTCCGCGAGATGTCGTGGCGTCGAAGCCAAGTCAGGAAGTGATGATGTAATCATAAATTAACATATAAACCAAGCTTTTATTCACGTAGTTAAGAGGATTGCTGGAACATATGCTAGATGTTTCGGGAGCAAGAATCGATGGTAGAATCCAAGCAGAATCGGGGCGGTCAAAGTTAAGAGTCGATTCTTGATGGAAACACTACGAAACATCACTCAGAATCGGATCAGTTTCGAAGCATGATTCGACCGTGATTCGACCTCGAATCGCTAACTCTGACTTCCCCTATTGAATAAACGAAAAAAAATGAGGGTCACGGGTCGCAGCGGCGGCTGAATATCTAGCGGATGAACTTACGTGGCCACAGGTCACACCCGGAACTTACGGTCGAAATGGTACAGCATCATTTAACAACGAAGACGAACAAATAGAATCGCGCTTCAGGGACTTACATAACTATGATTTCCACGGTAGGATTTGGAGTTGTACTATAGAAGAACGTCTGGGAGAATTAAACACATAGTATTACCTGCCGCTGCTGTAGCAATGCACAGAGTTGTAGTCGTGTAGTGCTACACTAAGTGGACAAAAAGAATGCTCGATGGGGTTTGGGCTCATTTCTGGGCCAAATCACTCCAAATAAAATGTTAGCATGGACACTCATCAATTTCATGATGATATGCACTGTTTCTTCCATACCATTCCTACATATTTCTGTCGGAATAAATTATTTGGGTGTTTTCTGAGAAATCGAGTTGGTGAAAACAGGGTGTATGCAAAAATGGTGTATATAGTCTGAAAGTACTCATAAAATGGACCTCGGGTGTATCCTGGTTGACCTGTATCCATTGGCTTTTGAGCTCACAGCGGGTGTTCAAGTTGACCATTTTTCGCATTTTTGGGCCATTTTACACTAAAAATGCCGAAAATGGGTAACTTCCATGAGGCATTATGAGCTCAAAACACCTTCGATTGAGATCGCCCAAAGCATGAATAAGGTGCATTTTATGAGTACTTTCAGACTATATGGACCATTTCTGGGTACGCGGTGATTCCACAGACTCGATTTCTCGGAAAACACCCAAATATTTTATTCCGACAGAACTACGTAGGGATGATATGGGGGAAACAGTGTGTATCATCATGAAATCAATGATTGCTCATGCTACCATTTTATTTGAAATGATTCGGGCCAGAAATGAGCCAAAACCCCATCGAGCATTCTTTTTGTCCACTTAGTGTAGAGGGACTGAACGGGCGGGCTGGGGCTGGACGCGAGCGCGGGAGGATCTGCCAAACAGCAAGTATTCATAGCGACGTTGCTGCGGCAGGCACAGCACTGGTGCCGAGGGTTAGGACATGCGGCAATGCGTGCGTCAGTTCAGGCGTGACACAGCGGCAGTGTGACATGTTGCGGTCGTATTGCCGCACGCAGCGGCAATTTCAATTTTTGCAGCGGCAGTCAGCGGCACTTGTAATGCATTAATGTCGAAATGTCACTTTCGCCCTGCCCAGACGGTGCCATGGCGAGTTCCAACTTTCCCATCACTTTTGATGATCCGATCAGTGATCATTACCATCGACACTGGACTCGCCGGCCACGCCGCGGCTCCAACGCGCGTCTCATCGGCACTCTGGAAATTGACCGAGGTTTTTGTTCGGGTTGACAGACAACACGTCTGCGGCGCGTGTCGTCGGCATTGACGCAGGCTTCCGCGACGCTACCGCGGGGGCCGCGAGAGGCTGCGTGTGTCGTCGGCAGCGGCATTGAGATTGAATTCACTTCGTATGCTATATAATTCATCCGTTGGTCTTGCCTCCCCCCTCATTCTATCTCCCGGCTCACAAGATGCACACTCCTCCTCGACATTTCCTCATCATCGGCGGCGGTCTCGCAGGTCCCTGCCTCGCGCTCGCTCTCGCACGTCGCAACATCCGCTCGACGATCTTCGAGATCCGGCCCGCGCGGAGCGACGCGGGCGGGTCAATCAGCCTTGCACCAAACGCTCTTCAGGTCCTCGATCGGTACGCGGGAGTGTACGGCCGGATCCGAGCAGCGGGCTTTTCGTATCGTCGGGTGGGTGCGTATGCGGATGATGGGGAGAAGTTTGGCGAGATCGTCGCAGGCGAGGAGGGCGAGGGCGATGAAGGATACCCCTCGGTGAGGGTCATGCGAGCGACTCTCCACAATATTTTGGTGGATGCGGGTGAGGAGATGGGCGGTATGATAGAGGTCAAGTGGGGAGCGAAGTTGGCGAGGATAGAGGAAGACGAGCGAGGGGTGACGGCTTACTTTGGGGATGGATCCACGGCTGAAGGTGCGTGATGTTCTGCATATTCCTTGCTTCATATCCTGTGCTCACTCCTTTCCGTCCCGGCATAGGCGATATTTTAATCGGCGCCGACGGCATGCACTCGAAAGTCCGGCAGCACGTCCTCGGATCGCACGCACCCACTCCCACCTTCGACGGGGTGTGTATTGTGTACGGCTTCCTCCCCGCGTCGTCTGTCATCGCTCCATCCGCCGAGCTTACCTTCCCGGCGTTCATGTTCACACCCTCCGGCGTGTTCATGACGATCCCCATCGACCCCGAAGGAAAGACGCTTGCCTGGGTTATCAACCAGTCGGTCGAAGAGCGGAGCAGGGAGGACTGGCGGGAGCTCGAACGGTCGGGAGAGGCAGCGCGTCTTGCCAAGGCGGACTATGGCGATATACAGACGCAGCCGGTGCGATCCCTCCTCGACAATGCGGATGAGACGAAAGCGCGTGTCTGGGCGGCATACAGCATCCCCGACCTGCCCAAGTGGCATACACCCCGAGTTTGTCTCATCGGCGACGCAGCGCATGGGCTCCCACCGCACGGCGGGCAGGGCAGCGCCATGGCCTTTGAGGACGCCGCCATCTTGACACGGCTGCTCACTTCCAGTTCGGAAGATACGACAAGCTACGAGCAGCTATTCCGTCAGTTCGAGGGGATCCGGCGACCTCGGATTAAGCGACTGAGGCAATTGGGTAAGGCGAGCGGTGCGGCTAAGGCCAAGTCGGGGCGAGTTGGCTGGTACGTGAAGAAGTGGGCGTTCCGGGCATACTTTGCGTGGAAAAAGGGTGTCCTCCAACACACGGAGCAACCGACGTATGATGTGGATCAGGTGGATATCGAGGTGTAGAGGTGAAGCTGGTGCGGGATTGCATTTCGGATATTTTTTGTTTGTAGCACGTTCAAGCCAGTTCCTTTTCTAGGCCGAGGATCGCTGCCCCGGGCTATAGTTTGATACTCGGACTTGGCGTGGACTAAGCGAGGCCAATCTATTCCCACTTGACGAGCTTGAAGGATTGGAGGATTAGCGCTAAGATTTGGGCCTTCGTAGGGATTCAGAGGGCTCCGAGTCGTCCCAAGAGCAGATATGATGGAGCAGCAGAGTCAAGCAATTGAGCCTGCTCTGCCCGCTCGGAGTCAATGACGAAGAACGCAATCGAACAGGACCGCGGGCGGCCACAAAAGGCCGAGACGCAGAGAATTCACAGGGAAGTAAGAGATACGACAAGATTCGTACGAGATTAGTCTTGGCTGCAAAGCAAGCAAGTAAGAGACGCCGCCGGAAAGACGTTTGGGGCCGAGCGCTGTAAGAAAGAGTGTAAGATGATGTCCAAGATTGAGGGGTCGAGCGCTAGATGCAGGAAGACCCAAGATAGATGTCCACCCGAGAGCCATGCAGAGACAGAAGACAGTAGGTCAATTGAACGCGAGGTGAGAATGGTCATGTATTAAAGGAACTACTCACGGAATCCGAGCGCAGACTTCAGAGAGTACGTAGGGCAAGAATTGCATCCGTCAAGAAGCCACTTAGTATGCTCTGGCCAGGTAGAGAAAAGCCCAGACGAGATGTCTCTCCAAACGCAAAATAACTTGAATTCGAATGGCGTCTCCAGTCACGAAGCGAGGATACGCATAGGGTGGCACCAGAAAACCGAGACTAGATTCAAATTGGCAGCCCTGAAGTGAGTTGAACCACGAGAACGGGGACGAGCTGGAGGACCTTGCGGGAGTGTGGATGGAGGGCGGAAGAAGCCGCATGGCAGCCGTAATGATCCGCAGACACTGCCACCTGGCGCTTGTCCCTAACAATGACCATGCTCGCGCGAAACGTCCTCATTCAAGTCTTTCATCCACCTGGATGTCCTTCCTTTCTTAGTCCAATGTTCCTGGTCTTCGCCGCCCCGTTTCTGATGGCTTCAGTTCAGTTTGGCGAGGAAATCCTGGCTGCAAAACCTACTCGCTCTTGGTCAACCGCCATTCGTGTTTCCCTCGTCCACTGGAGTGAAGGAGACGTGCTGTGCGCCTATCTGCGTCCGACCCACACATATTTCGCCCACCCACTGGTATGTTTCTGGCGCGCGTGTGTTCTCACTTCCCGGACTCATAGTCTCGTTGTCTTTAGCTCCGCTCCGCTTTCTGTCCTCTTAAACAGGAAAAAGTAGCCAAATATACAGGGACACGAGATATGGCGCAAACGGTTTTTTTTCGAACAGGGTGCAAAGCCCACTATTGGCATAGGGGGAATCTACAATCACCGCGAGCAGAACAACCACCGCTGCCGACCAGGAATTGACTAGTTGCGGGTATCGCGGGTCTCCTCCTCGTCTGTCGCATTGAGCGTCACCTGGATATGCTCATACGACAGCGGTTTCTTCTTGTGCGCGGCAAGCGCCGCCGATAATTTCACAGCATTCTTGATCTGCCGGCCATTCAGGCCCAGGCGCGAGAGTTCTTCGAACTGGCTCACCGAAAGTTTCTGCAATGCCTGCCCTGTCTTCCGCGTCTTCTCCAAAAATGCAAACC
This sequence comes from Mycena vulgaris, assembly GCA_029204335.1. NCBI lineage: Eukaryota > Fungi > Basidiomycota > Agaricomycetes > Agaricales > Mycenaceae > Mycena > Mycena vulgaris. Next base: position 10,046 of record JARGYA010001170.1, read on the forward strand.
ACAGCTGTTCCTTCGACTTGGGCAAGAGGGCACGGTAGTGCAATGAGAGGTGGATGCGCGACTGGAACGCAGGATCGAACTACTTGACACGGTTGGTGGTCAGGAACAGGATGCCTTGGAAATATCTGCAATGTACGGTGAGCCGTTACGATAGAAACTGCTGTCCGATACTTACTCCAGCTGGCGCAGAAAAACGGCGACCATCGCATTGCGTGTGACGTCGGCGGCACCGCGTTCCTCCAGGAAGACGTCTGTCTCGTCGATGAGAACCACCGCCCCCCACGCAGGTGCCGAGCGGAATATTTTGGTGAGCGCCGTGTCGAGGGCCGCTGGATCGATGCCAAGGTCTCCGGCACTCACTACATACAGCGGCTTTCGCAAATCTTACCGGTCAGAGTAAGCATCGACTCGGATCGCAGTGAGCACCATCGTACTCACATTCACTGGTTGCTTCCACCGTTAGCGTTTTACCCACTCCGGCAAGCCTTAATCGGTCAAGTCAGCTTGATATCCGCGCAGAATGAAGTCCGCATACCGAAGGGGTTGATGACGAGACCGCGGCCATTCCCCGCCAGAAAATCGTGGAATGAGCCCATTGCCGTCCCGTGGGAGACAAGGGCCTGCAAAAGATCCTTATGTTTTGGATCGATGGCTAGTTTCGCGTAGATCTCCGCGTTCCATTCGATACCCGTGACGTCTTTGATACAGAACTCCACTGCATCAAATAATGAGCAAGAAACCATGAAGAAGAGGTCTACTCACACCAGCGCTTCTCGGTCAAACTAAACCAGTAAACAATGGGCGTCGTCAATAGAAGTAAGTCGTGTCTCAGGTGCTCGGCCACGTCGTAAGTTGCACCATCCTTGTCCGGACGCTTGAGGTTGCGGCCGCTGAGGTCTAGATTCGCTGCGGGCAGGCTATAATTCGGCTCCATGCGCCGAAATGTATCTGTAAAAGCCTGAGTCACCGTAGGTTGTGTGAAAGGAACCACTATACCCCGATCTATCATACCCCGGCCGCTGATTTAAACCTGGAGTAGGTACACTTCCCGGCGGCGGGAGAGGCGCTACTCCATCATCGAAACTGTTTCGATGCCGATGGTTGTCAGTGACACGTGAAGAGAAGATATGTTTAACCCACGTATACATGGGCAAAGGGATTTTGACGCAACAGTACTAGTGACGTTGACGCTTGCAGCGTCAGTCTCAGCGTCAGTTTGCGTCAGTCAAAATTTGGGCGTATGTTGAACTGACCTTATATGGTCTCTCTCACCTCCTATCTTCCGTATTCACAGTCCCTGGGTATAAATTGAGCCTTCGCCGTCGATTGATCCTCTAATATTGAGCAATAAGGCCATCAAAGACATAAAAATCAATTTCTTGTAGCGTCAGTCTGCGTCAACCAAACAGCAGTAAACACTGCAGCGTCAGTCTTCGGCGTTAATTCAGCGTCAAACGGCACTTTGTTGCGTCAGTCTAAAATTTTCAGCGTCAGTCAGCGTCAGTTAGCGTCAGTCCAGCGCCGTGACACAACGGCAGTGTGACCTATCCGCGTCAATCTCGGCGTCAGTCCGCGTCGTTTCGTGGCAATTCTGCGTCAGTTTCGCGGCAGTCTGCAATGGTCCTGCCCGGCAGTCCGTGTCTGCAGCATTTCTACACTAGTATTTCATTTTCTTGACCATCCCGGGCACCGCTACCGCCATTCCCAATTATGAACTTTCCAGGGAAGTATGCTACCGACCTCGATCAAATTGAACCATGCCGTGAACTTACACCTCTCCCTCCAAGTGAGCATGAGCTTGAATTATGTGAGCTGCGGCCTACTTAATAATACTTTGGGGACCTTGCGGTAGGTAGGTAGTATTACACGGCCGGTCCCGCTTAGGAACGCCAATTTCCAGGAGGTATCTAAGTGCACATGTGCAAGTACACTATTGCCCCTGGGCCTCCGTAGCCGAGCTCATGGTTGCAGCCTCACGACTCGCCGCAGTAGATCTAAAGGAATAAAGTTAAACGGAAAAATGGGGGCCAGGCAGAGTAGATCAACCACTATTTAAACGGAACACGGGAGTAGCGTAGGAAATTTTGAGGATATAGGGGTCTATTTCGCACCAAGGCCAATGTTGGGTCTGGAGTAAATCAGGGTCTTTACGAACTCCATGTTCGATTTTTTGCCATGCGGCGTTGAAGGTCTGGAGAGTTGGAGAATAATTTAGCCAAAAATGTTAGGCGCAGCTGCACGAGCTCGTTTGAGGATGTGCAGGTCACTAGAGCATGTTCTGGTGTTTCGATCTCACTCTTGCAGAGTCTACAAAGCCTATCCGCCCGGGGCACTGGTTGATACGCGGGATCCACTTAACGCAAAACTTCAACGGATAGACAAAAGGATCGAGGTTAATGCCTCTCGGTGCTTCTGTGTTATCACCATTGTGAGATAGTGCCGTATCTTGGAAGTCACTTGCGTCGGGGGTTTGTCCTTCTGAGGTCCTAGTCTTCCATGAAGTAAGTATAGCTTCTCTGACGAGTCGATTGCATCCTGTAACCATTCCAGCATGAACCTTTCAACCACTTTAATGTAGTTCTTGACGTCCTCAATTGAGGTGCTGTCGTTCAGAACCAGTGCAGGGCAGCAGAATGGTAGTCTTGAGGCAGCGGTGATTAGGTCCTTGGTCCAAGATCTTTCACCCGTGGCCGATAGTTCAAGTGAGCTATCGAGAGCCGCGCGGGGATAGTGCTTCTTGTCGAGTCCAAGAAAATAAACCAGTTGATTCAAGAGGATTACATCAGCAAACCCGGATTTTGCCGTAGTGCCGTAGTGCCGGTAGTAGCCGGCCTGATTACGTAGTGCTGCGTAGCGCTCTGTAGTGGTGTGTAGTAGCCGCTGACTTCGTAGTGGCGGGCTCCCTACATAGTACTCTGGGATGAATGGGTCACCATGTAGTACTATGTAGCCTAATGCCTCTATGTAGTACTATGTAGCCTGATGACTCTATGTAGTGCTTGATAGCCCAGTGCGACTGCGTAGGAATTCACATTCAACTAACCCTAACCCTATGCAAACTTTAAACAGTGGTCATCATCCGTGTGATTTCAGCGTCAATTAGATTGACCTTGACAAAACTGAGGATATTAAGGTCAATTGGACGGCCTGAATTCAAAACTTCTGTAATTTTTGGTTCACAGACATAACAAATACATTATTGTTGAAAGTACTATGGTTGCCGCTCCTTCACCAATGAAAAAAAAAGCTCAACACCGGCCCATGCCCATCGCAAGGACAACCGCCGCGCGATGGTAGAGAGGCCCATTGCAAGAGCGAGCATCTGCTCGTTATTCGGCGCCGCTGGCGCGCGTCGTAGCGCAGCGAGACACCGGTGGTCACGGTCAGGTAGGTGTTCGAATATTTTATACGACGGCGCCCGGCGCGGGATGGAGGTGCAAAACACAGCCAAGTAGGTTGCGAGTCAAAACTTAGCACGGATAAACTACAAATAGAATGGTACATACCTCGAGCACGCATGTCCCGGTGGAGAGCGTCTACGTCACGGAAGATGTAGGGATGCGATCTTGTGCAGTGTGAAAGGAACTTCAAGTTAGGGTAAAGCTATTGACAAAATGGAGAGTAAACATACCCTGTGTTGCAGCACTATCAAAAATCGAAAGCTATTGGTACCAGCCGGCGTCCCACGCTTGTCCCGAGCAATGACCGCGCTCCCAGCGCGTTCAAGGGCTCGCAAGAAAAATTGTGCAGCACTCCGCTTCGTGGTGCACGCCGGGCCTCCCCAGTGGTAACGGGAAAGGGGGTTGAGGAAGACTCGAAGAGGGAACCGCGGTGGTGGGGCACTCGGGGGCAGGTGGCATGGAAGAGGAAGAGGGGAATGCATGCGGGCCTAACCACCGCGGGGAGGTGGGGTAGCGCGAGGGAGACGAGGAGGTTGAGGACGAGCACGGGGAGAAGGCCCAGCGCAGCTACGCTGCGACGTCCTCTGGCCGCAGGGCCGGTGCGCTCCCCACGCAGGACATGTCCGTATTTGAGCAGGAGCTGTAGAACCAATGAGCGAGGGCTCCAACGTAAAGGTGAAAAGACTTACCCAGAACGCTGGCATCAACCGGAAGGAATTCCCAGCAAGGAGCGCCGAGCCTGGCGCAAGCCTCGAGGTTCATGAAGAACGCGCGGCCGAACAATCTACAGTGCACATTAGCAGGTGCGGCGGAAAATGGGGAAGAAAGGCACGCACGGGGACACACTGGCGATGGCGGAACGAAAGAGGTCATTCCCCGCGAGCACCGATGTGGCGTAGAGCGGGTACGTGAACGTCACGTACATCAGGATGCGCTGGAAGTCGGGGAAGATGCCCGGGAGGTAGAGCACCACGCCGATGACGGGGAAAATTCAGGGGGCGCTCGCCTTCGAGGAGAACCCGAAGATAAGGATGCTCGTGGGGATGAAGATGCTCGCCCTGAGCCCGATCTCGAGGTCTCTGGTGCGACTTCGGTGTTGGCGGCCGCGACGCGCGCATAGCGCGGGGCGATGTGATACTTCTGGTACAAGCAGTAGGCCGTGTACTGTGAGGTATCAGTGGAATAGCCCTATATGTGGGGTTGGCGGAGTGCTCACGGTGAGGGAGCCGGAGACAATGAATGCGAGGAAAGGTAGTCCGCTGACACCTTGATTGAAGTGGTAGATGTCTTTCGGCCCCGCATTTACGCGCCCTCGCAGCGGGATGTCGTTGAGCACGAGCGGGAAGGTCTCAAACCAGAAGTAAAAGATCACGTCTGAAATAGGTTGTTAGGGTGGGGCGGAAAGGAGGGGAAGGCGACTCACAAACAAAGCCCAGATGGATATGAGACTGCGCGCGCTCAGCGGCCACGAGTCGGCTTACGAGGAGGAGGAAACTGGTCCGACATCCAGACGTGCGGAGCTGGTCAACAGTGCACAGCGCACACAATGACCGCCGCGCACATGCCACAGATCTAGAGGTCCTGTGTCGTTCTTCTCGCCAACAGTGCAGCGGGGAGCAGACAACGAGGAACACGGGCAGTGTCGCCAGGAGCGAGCATAGCGAGGAGACGAACAGAGAACGAAGGGACTTCGAAATTCTTGGAGGCCGCTTGTCACGTGATGATAGAACAATCCAAATATTTGGCCATGGTTCGTTTTGCACTTCTTTCTCTTTGACCACCACCTCTTCACGTCCGCCTGGCGATCCCGCCAAGTGTGACATTTCTCTCTCAACTTTAAGCCTCTATGGCAGCTGTCTGGTATCTCGCGCCGCCGCCGCATCAACTTGTTCGTCTCAGGCTGTTCTAAATGATGTGGACTGGTGCCACTGGATAGCGGAATATCATGGTGCGTTATGATACCCTTACATTCTATCACTTCCTTATCACTCTCGTATACTCCTCAACATCACCGCCACGACCCTCAACTCATCAAACACGCCATCAACGATGTTTGCGTTGATTCTGCCATCCTCGGTGCGCCTTGCTCTAATCTCTGACTCGTTGTGAATGCTCATTCGTGAATCGGTCACCCTGTTTCCTTTCTTGCATTGCCGAGAAGCTCAAGGGCCAGTACTTTCTCACCTCTTTCCGTGCCGTTTTTGATTCCTTCGAGCAGCAGTTGTGCGCGTGGCCTCGGAAGTAATGTCAGCCGTGCTCCGCCCTGTTAGTTCTGTTTCCCTGTATCATCACCCGGCTAACTACCTTCCCAGGGCTCCCGTAAATGCGAGGATTAGCAACCCACGGTACATCCCAATCCCAATCACCTCAGCTCACGGCTCACAGCTAGTTCTCTTTGACAGCCCCAGAATGACGGTGTTCTTTCTCGGTGCCTTCCATGCACCTCGTGGAGAAGCAGAACATACCCGCATGAATTACGATGAGTTTACACCTGTCGGGACAGGTCACGGGACTTGCGCACGGAGGCAGAGATGTGGCGTTTGCGTGGGCGAGGAGTTTGTGCGGCCGCACCACGATGCTTGTTCTGTCACAGGCGCGCACGGTGCTCATCTAGTCCTGCGCAGACTCCGCGCTGGGGCTTGTCGGGCTGTAGATAGTTGCCTTGTATTAGGTGTTCGAACTAATGAAATTTTGGATTTGACTTGATTTGAACCCATTGAAACTTGATTGAAGCTGTTTTTTTTTTGTCTGGTTAACATGCTAGCAGCGCTACAGAGCACTACGCGGTACTACAGAGCAGCCAACCCTAACCCTAGGGAACACTACAGAGCACTACACGGCACTACAGAGCACGTGCCCCACTACACGGCACTACAGAGTTCCACTACAGGGTACTACAGAGCGGGGGCACCTACTACACAGCACTACACAGTGCTGTACAGGGTACCCCCTACTACACACACTACAGCACTACATAGTACTACTATAGTGCTACATAGTGCTCCCTAGCGGACCAGGGTTTGCTGATGTAGGAGGTGTCGTACTCGAAGCAGGATTATCCCAATTTCGGTGAATAGCGGCGCGATCATAGAACGACGATGTAGATTAAGCATTTGACGAATGAAAATGTGTGCTGACTCACTCAGTTCGACTCAGCGTCAAAGCACTGCCGGTCTGCGTCAAAGCACCGCCACCCTGCGTCAATGTTTTTGACGCGATTCTGAAACTTTTTTTGAGATGCAGCAACCAAAAGACAGTGAGCCTTTTGTATAACAGCATAGCAAGTGCCAAAACTGCTGCCTTTATTTTCCAAATGAGTTATTTCTCAAATAGCCCTCAGGGTAGATACACCCTAGGTATCCTCACGCCCTCAAAACTTGGACTGTAGGACGCCAATTGCTCACGGAAACTCAACGGACTAATGAGAAAGAATTGAAGGTGCAACATCTACCGTCTGAAACTGCCACATGGTTCCATATCTCTGTTTGTGTCGAATTTATTCAAGAAGGGTGCAGAGCCGAAATAATTTGGCCTGAAATGGGGCTTGTCGTTGGCCTTGAGTTCAGATTTCGTTTGAATTAGAACATTGATCTTTATCTCTTTAACTCATCCCATTTCTCACCCCGAATTTATTCTCTGGGTCCACCTGACGGTGACAACTCAGCATGAATAATCATCTAAATACTCATCCACTGCGGGTTATCCCCGCGACTCGTTCTCCCAGAAGATTTCTCTGATTCACCACATATTTACGGACTTCCAAAACGGAAACTCTGTCTCTGTTCACGCGGGGCTGGGCGGGAAACTGCTTGACTTGCCGACCCGCTGATAAAATTACGTGGGTTGGAAATATTGAAATAACGACAGTTGGCGCGGACTGTGATTGCCTTGCGATCGTTGATTCAGATATGATACGGGGATCTCTGCCACTATTCTGAGGATTTGCGCTGTATGTGGCAATGACTGCGTCAACGACTAAGCGACAAACGGCAGTGTGACAATCGCTGCGTCAATCAGCGTCAATGTAAAATTTCGCCGCGTCAGTCTGCGTCAATCGAAACGTCACAACGTCACTTTCCCCCTGCCCGTTGCAATCCCGCTTTCATGATTCAAACCATAAATATTTTCATATTACATCAATGGGGATTTCTTCAGCCCGTATAAAATGCGAGGGCACTTGCTTGAATGTCTTCCAGAACTCACCCAACCATGAAGTTTTTCGCACTTGTACTATCCCTATTTTTCTTGGGCTCAGTCCTGCGGGCAGACTGGTGGCTGTACACTTTTGAGTGTAGAAAAAAAATCCACAAATCAGAGAAAATTCTGGGTTGGATTTTTTTTTCTACACTCAAAAGTGTACAGCCACCAGTCTGCCCGCAGAACTGAGCCCAAGATAAATAGGCGTGCCTATCCAAAGCAGTGGACATGGACATCAGTGGTGGAGAAGAATACAATAAATGGTGAGCACCGAACCTCACAAAGTGAATAAAATCCCAGCCAGAGCGTGTCGATAGCCACCGATAATTTGCGAAGGAATGAACCCCTGACGGCTCAGACTCGCAAATTTCAAACACATCAGTGAAGAGACGTCTGGCTATTTTGAGGACTGTGCGAGGTCAAGTCAGTCGCGGCTACCTCACAGTGGACTACCTAGAAATACCCAAGTCTGCACATACCTGAGTCCGAGTCCCTACACATGGAGCGCCGGGGTTGCAGGTGTGATCAGAGGGCTAATTAGTATAAAAGCTCATGCGCACCTTCGCGTGGGTGTACTCGTCGCAGAAGGAGGCCGAACATTTGGGTAGAGAATTATGGTATTACCTGCGGCAAAGTAGACCTGGCGGGGATCAACGGAGGGCGAGACAGAGCAGGGAGGAACGCACAGAAGGTTGATAGCCTCACGACAGTGTTGAGCGGCGTAAAATTCTGCAGTAGTAGAGAGAGACGCGCCGCGTCAGGCCGAATGCGTAAATAAAGCATAGTAAAAGAAGTTTACCTTTAGCGTGATATTCCGCCTGAACTTGTGCAACGTATGGGGGAAAGAGAGGCCATTATTGAAGACTTCTTGAAGCCGGATGCAACATATGGGCCAATCCAACAATTGGGGTGTCGTTTGATTGTCGAGGAAGGTGCTCAAGACATGGAGGCTTCCAAGAATTGAGAGACCATGCCCAAGAACGAACGAACGTGCAGCAGACGAAAGGGAGGACGGCCAACGTTCATCGCTCAGCGGCAAGCTGTTTACATGTTGGCGAGAGAACGCAAAAGACCATAGCAGCAGACAGGCCAGTCCTCGGCATCGGTATGAATTCCAGGATGGTATTTTGTGCCAAAACGCCCGAGGGACTTGCATGACTTGAGTGATGTTTTGATTCCACAAAGGAGTGGCCCGTCTAGGTTGAGGCCTTGTAGCGTGTTAGAAAATTCATAGATCCTGCTCAGGTTGGCTTAACCCAAATGTGTTGTATCGCAAATTGGGCTTAAAGCTGCTTAAGCCGGTTAACCCTTATATTAGTACTATACCATACATATTATAATATTATAATACACTATTGGGAGCCCAACGGTATCTCTTAAGCGGTTTAAACAGCTTGAAATGCTTCAAAAGCTGCTTAAACGGCTTGAAATACTTCAAGCCGTTCAAGCCGACTGAACCGATCGATCCCGCGCTTCACTTGAGCCGTCGCTTGGGTGTAGTAAGTGGTTTGAGGCATTTTCGGCTTTGGCTAACTCAGTTAAGCTGAATAATACTTACCAGTGTTTGGAGCGCCTAACCGGCATCGACACCGACGGGGCCGGCGTGGATTGTGGGGCACGGGGCACGGAAAGGGCAAGTGGGATGTCACTCAAGTGTCCAAACAGATTGAACTGTCATTCCTGCAAGTTGCCACTGCGTGCGGCCACCGTCCACCAACTCGGGAGTGATTATGAAGCCAAGGCCCGGAGGCCCGGATGCGGGGTAGAAGCGCTCTCAATGCGCGAGTTCTTGGCTGTGGAAGTGAGGTTTTTGGTCGGCGCCAAGTTGACATGCGTGCAACATGGTGTGTGGAGGGCAAGTGGAGAGAAATAAAGAAGACAGGGGCTGTGGAATGCGAAACCAAATAGTGCCACACAGCTCTTTCTTGTTCTCAGTGACAATGGCTTCGTTCTTCTCCTCCATCATCCTCCCCGAAGAATCTCTGGAATAAAGTCGATAACAGCCCAGCGCTCAAATTTCCTTCTGAGCCTGCCCAGACCTTGTGTACATACTACACTGGGCTCCAGCTTACCAGCTGAGTTCCTCCACAATAAGCGGCAGTACACCGTGCACACCACATCTTCAATTGTGCCGGCGAGCGGCGCCACTCACTCCATGCCCCGTGGCTGCCCGCATCGTCGGTGTCATCTGACGCCGTCGGCAGTATTGTCATCAGGAACGCCCGGTTTATTCAACTCACTGTGTATTGCCCCAACAAATTCATAGGTCATTCAAGGACCAACCCTCCAATGTCTCTGCATGCTGCGCCCCTGCCCCACGCCCATATCAATGGTGATGTCATAGGCGCTGCAAAAACTGGTAAGGATTATTCAGCTTAACCGAGTTCACTAGCTTAACGGAACCTCGACGATGGCTCAAAGCGCTTAGTCAACAAGCGGCGGCTCAGTTGGCTTGAAAATCAAGGGCGGGCTCAATCGGTTCAATCGGCTTGAACGGCTTTGAATCCTTCATACCGTTCAAGCCGTTTAAGCCGCTTAGACATAGCAATAGCTCCCAGTTACCCAATAGTTTATCACATGTATAGTAGAATACTAATGGAAGGGCTTAACCGGCTTAAGCAGCTTTAAGCCAATTTGTGATATAACGTGTTTGGGTTAACCCAACCTAAGCAGGTGACAGAAAATTCTTACGATTGCAGTGGATTCTCCAGCGCCGTAATTAAACAAGCCTCCGAAAGCCCTAGACAACTTGTGTCTTGCGCATTTTAAGAAGAAACAGTTCGTAATTTTGCGTATCCGAAGCGGTGGGATTGA
>JARGYA010001171.1:0-20445 GCA_029204335.1 Mycena vulgaris
ACATTCCCGTGCTGATCTTAGCCGACACTACATAATGCCGTCCGCCGCTGCCCGTCGCCGTCGCCACCTCGCTGCCTCGCATGATACGGTGCTTGGGATACCTGTTCATTGCACATACTATGTATTCATCTAGGCTGCCCTATTCCCGATTTGAATCGTCGCTGTCGCCGCCTTGCTGCGTCGCATGATACGGTGCTTAGGATATTCCCAATTGAGACATCATGCAAGTGCGCTCGGAACATTCCTGAGCCGATCTTAGCCAACACTACGTGATGCCACCCGCCGTTGCCCGCCGTTGCCCGCCGCTGCCTGTAGCCGCCGCCGCCTCGCTGCCTCGCATGATACGGTGCTTAGGATAACCGCTCATTGCACATACTATGTATTCATTTAAGCTGAATAAATCACAGAAAGCACAGAGAAGAGCTCATTACAAATCATTGAAAGAAAATAAGGATGAATATGCATATATAAAAGAGACGGCGGGCGGGACACCATATATGTGGGCGCAGGGGGGACTAAAGATGTATGTAAAGGACGTTGACTACACGGTGGGCACAGGTGCGTCGGCGTTGGTGGGTTCATCAGCATCGGGATCTAACTCCATCTCGTCCTCGCTGGTCATGAGGGCCGGGGCACGCCTGCCGCTGCGCCTGCGGGGGACGGGTGCGTCATCATGGGAGTCCCTCTCGTCCTCGCTTGTGATCGTGGCCTTGCTGACAACGCGCCTCGCGGCACGCTTGTTGGTGATGTCCCCGAGCGCTGGTGCACCGTCTTTAACAGCCGCCTCCTTCCGAGTCTTCTTGGGCCTGGCGGACGTTGTGGCGGACAATTTAGCTGGGGCCGCTGGCTTGGCATTGCGCGCGCGCTTTGTCGAGGGTGGGTCCGAGCTTGACCAGTTGTGGGGGTGTCGTCGTCGCCTGGATCGTTGGTGGTGGAGGGAGCGGCCGCGTCGTCCTCGTGAGCCTCTGCCTCCTCGTCCTCCCAGCGCCTCTTACGAGGCACGCCCACATCGGAGCGCTCGTTACGGTGCTTTGCAATTACCTTCCCTGCGGCCACGTCCGCATCCACTCCTTCCTGCGTGCGACCGCCTCGTCTGCGTCGAGCCGCCTGAAGGCACAATCTCCGCCCTTGATGGCGTCGAGCAGTGTGCGGAGCGTTACGAGAGACGTGCTAAGCTCACTGGGGTTGACGAATCGCGCCGGCGTCCAGCCCTCCAGGACAATCCCATACCGCTGTACAATGTCTTCCTCAAACCACCGGTACGACATCTTGGCATTGGGTCGCGAGCAGCGTCAACTACACCTTGTTAGGCACACCTTGAAGCGAAGGTATCTGATTACGCACCTAGCATCTTCTTCATCCCTTCCCGTATTTCACCCTTCATGTAGTCAGCTTTTTGCCTCGAGGAACGTAAGAGATCTAGAAAGAATGTTAGCGATGAAAATGTGGAATAGAGAGCACAGCACACGCACTGACAGCTTGGCATCCCGCTACTGCAAATGCCTCCAGCTTCATCCCAACCTCCCCTGTATCCCACGTCTTGCGTGTTGCGATCGGCATGTAGCCTTCGAGTTCGGGGCTGGTGAAGTACCACTCGGGGGACATGTGGAACTCAGCATTGTTGCGCACGACACAGAAGAACCCTTCCATGCCGACACAATTTCCAAGGCTCGTCATCTGCAATGAAGATCAGTACACGCTGAATAGAGCGAAAATACGGTACACATACTAGCATTTTCATGTTGCGCACAACATTGGAGACGTCCTGGATCTTCGCGCGCGGAGTATCACGGCGCAGGTTGAAGTTGCGGTCCTGGAGGTCGCGGTGCCGTTCGATGAGGTCCTCTTTTGCCTGGTCGGTCAAGAGGTTGTAGTCGTTGATGATGTCAAGGTGCAGCTCGGGGACTTTTTTCACAACACCCACTGCGTAATAATTAGCTCACAACACAATATCCGACTATAGAACTCACATTCCCTATTCTCTGCAGCCCTCTCAGCCTTGTATGCATTGTACGCGTTCGGCTTCTCCTGGTGATAGATCATGCGCGCACTGCCTTGGAAGAAAATGTCCAGAAAATACTGGGCCTTCATGTCAAAACGCGCTGCGAGTTCATCGGCCTTCGCAAACGTGAAGTCTCTCCACTCCCCAATCGCCTCGTCGATATCCGCCTGATGCTTTTCGCGATTTTTCTTCTTTTCTTTCAGCTGGTCAGCCGGTGTGGGTGCTTGCTTAGGTGGTGGAGCTTTATCAACGCGCAGTCGCGCATTGCTGGCGGCAGCTATAGTGGTGTAAACTGGAGGCATGATACGTTGGGTGGGGAGGCGCGAATGGCAGATGCGTTATGGACGGGGAAAGATGGTGCGTTGAATAACGAGGCGGGCTGGATCTGCGAAAAATCCCGGCCTGTCAGGTTCAATTAATCATATGTGCACGTAAATTCTCTGAGGAGCGGCCAGGCGAAGGTAACACATTGAATGATGGGGCAGGTTCGATCTGCGACCGCGTCAGAGCTCTGTCAAAAATTCTGGCCACCGTCAGGTTCAATTAAATTATATGTGGCCGTAAAGACAGACAGCATGAGGGAAATTCTCCAAGAGTGGATGTGTTACAGACAGGCGCGAGACGGATCAGCAACCTAATGGAGCCAGCGTGGTCTTCCAGGCCGTTGTTCGGGTCCATAATGAATGTTTCCATGTCGGCATTCTCGTTATCGTGGGGCCTGGAAAAGGGAGAAAGCAAGCGTGGGGTACGTGTCTGCGAGGGAGAATACGGTGGGGGACGACGGGAAGTAGATGGTTGAACACGGGTCGGAGTAGCGGGCTGAGAGCGAGCAGCGGAATGGAATGAAGGCGGCTGTGAACAGGCAGGAGTAGCTGTACAGCTGTTCAGCTGACACAAGAAATGATGGAATATGGGGACTCACAGCGTGAGGCGAGGTTAACCGCACTTTGAAGCCTCGCGTTGGCCTCGTGAGCGTTGCTGAGCTGAGCGTGCAAGCTATCTGTCAAATCCTCCAACGACGCGACCCGTTCAATCAAGATGGCCTCCTGCGCCTCCAACTCCTCGATCCGCCGAAGATATTCAAGAGCCTCAGCCTCCGCGTACCCCGCTCGCTCCATTGCATCCATGATGGCATCATCGAAGTCATCCTCATCGGGGATGATCACGACAGGGAGGACGGGCGGGAGAATTGTGTCGAGTCCACCAATTGGGCGGCCTTTGAACTTGTAGTGCGTGGTACCGTGGTCGGGCTGAGGAATGAGGATGGGGGAGTTGGTGTTGGGCATCGGGACAGGACCTGGCTGGGTCAGCGGCCACCCGCGACGGTTCGCGTTGTTACGCCATTTTTGGACTGTCGGAACGCCAACTGACTCAATGAAGAGTTGTGCGATACGCGCTATTGAGGCATGGCTGGCGGGTGTTGTCGGCAATGAAGGAGGGGGGCAGGTACGTTGCACAGCGAAGGTACTGCGGTAGAGGTGGTGTATTGGGAACGGTGGTGCCTTCAATGTGCAGGATCATTGTTGTACCTCCGAAGAGGCGATCCCAGCACGTCGCCTACGGAACAGCTTGTAAAACGAGAAGGAGAAGAAATGAACCTGGGGGCGCACCATATCGAATACAAGCCGACCAATCTGCTTATTGAGGCTCTTCCTAGCCTCCGCGCCTGTCGGTCCAGTGGGAACTGTGTCCCGTAACGTGTTGAACTCCGGGAAGAACGAATTCGGAGTAGGTGGGATGTGCTTGTTATCGACACTTGCATCTGCCACAAACCAAGCAAGATCTGAGGCGATGAACCGGGACTGGTACCGCTGGAAAATGCCAGGCTCGCGCGGCAGAACACCAAGACGACGTCGAAGGTCGTATAAACCAATTGGGCTGAATTGAAGAGAGTTCCAAGGGAGGGGTGCAGGATTGGGGCCGTAGCCATCTCGGGAGGCAGGGGGAGGGACATTGATAGCAGGGAGCCCCCAGTCGTAGATGAACGACATAGATGGGAGGGAAGATGAGAGAGAGCCGTGATTTCCACGTTCACCGCCACTGATTGACACAGATCTGGCACAGATCTAGCACAGATCTTGTCGCTCAATTGGGAAGTGGAAGGTTGAAATCTGTCGAAACCATGAATTCTGTGGGTTCCCTCACACAGGATCATGAAATTAAGGAGGCAGATTACTTCTTTACCATCAAAGTGATTTATCTGAGCAAGAATTGTGGCTACCACCATTTTCTATGTGAAGATTGCACACAATCGGTGCTGACATCAGATATAAATCATTTCCTGCCACATTGGCGGTACAACATCGTGCTCTTGTCATATATTATACATGGGCTGGTCCTGCACCCATAAGAAAAAAAACGGACCTATCCACACACAGTGTTCGATGCTGGTAGCTTATTGCTAAACCTTATATTACTCATTGCGTGCTGTAAACATTGTAGAACCGCGAGGAAATCTCGAAACATTGGTTTCTATCTTACATATTCATCTCTGTGAGTTTTCAGAAGATTTGGAGTGATTGAAATTCCCTCCATAATCACGTCTTTGGGGTCTTTGGCAGGACAGGGTGACACCAGGGTGTCTAAAGGCCGCTAGAGTGAGGAACTCATATGTATGAATCCATGCTTGTCGAATTAACTGGGGTATTTGACAGCCCAGGTGGCAATGTCATTCAATACGGTCAAAAGACAGCCTGGTTCGACAGTTGAAACTTCATGAGGATACCGCTCAACTTTGACCATTCTTCACATCAACTGAACCACTGATCCTGCTACTGCAAATCGATATATTATGATTATACATCCAATGGAGTGTCTCTACCATGTTTCTGTATTTTTATTCCATGTGAACATTGCCCTATTGTCATAGTTCAGATTCGGGCCTCCTTTTGGCAGGCTGTGCAACATAAATTTCAGTAAGGTCGTGCAGGATTGGTCCAGAGTTTTGCTTCTTTTTATTTGGGAATGGTGGACTCGGGGCTAGAGGATTGCCTACTCACATTATATTGTCTCTTACTTAGTGCCCTTCAGCATTGAGCTTTGTCGCGCACTCCGGCCATCTAAACTGAACGCCGTGAACGGCCCGCACCTCCGGGCCAATCGGGTCGAGCACCGAGCTCACCTGATTCTTCCGTACACCGCTGTGAAAACATGTAGAGGTACGCAAAGATAATAAATTAGGAATCATCAAATGAACTAAGATGTTCCATAAGGTCTGCTATTCTATCCTCATCGACTTCCAGCTCCCTGACAACCAAGTCCTGGTCGGACTCCTCATCTTCCTCTGGGTTCGGCTCCATGTCGAATTCCTCATACTCAACAACCATCTGAGTGACATGCAGGACGCGTGCAAGCCAGAGAGGGGGAGGGATGGCGTCGTTCAGACTTGGGTCCCGCCCTTCGCGTTCCCCAGGGAATAAATTCCACGAGAAACCCACCAGTTGGGACGTCAGTGTGAGTCGTTTGCAGATAGCTGTGCTGATTCTAGTTGTGTGTTGCCAGCGTTCCGAAAGCAGTGTGGCGAGAGGAGGATCGTGGATGATGGTCGATGCAATAGCCCTGTAGTAGTCCACATGTTCGTCTACCATTGATGTTATCAGACGGCAAATCTCCACATTGAGACGTTGAATCTCTTCCTTGGCCCGTTTGATCCCATAATACAATACCATCGCCTCGCGGCGTGCGGGTTGAGTCCATGGCTGGCTGCGAATGTCCTGCCGGTGTCGCGTAGTAAATCGAATTCTGCAAGAGATGTGGTCTTGATGATTTCCGCGAAAGATAGAGGTTCCCGAGGAGGAACAAGCGCTGCGGCAGTCTCGTTGTACATTACTATTGCGCGCCGATCACATCGCTTCGGGTCCTGAGAGCCTTCGAGATCTTCTCACGTAGTTTGTAAGCTGCCAGGCGTCAGAGCATGCCACTAGAAGGAGATAGAGTACGTACCAACACCACTCATGCCCATTTTGTCAACTCAAACAGTCGCTGCACGACGAGGTGCTCAAGCTTGGCCAACGCAGCCCCGACTTCTGTTCGCGTGTCAGGACCAGGGCATCCTTATATTCCTTTGATTCCGGCGTCCACCGCACTTTGATCCCATGTTCTTCTTCGAACCGACAAAACCGCTTCTTCAACGGCAAGATACTTCGTCCATGTTGTTCGATATCGGGTACGCACAAGGGTAATTTGTGGACGGGTATAACCTTTAGTGATGATGTAGATGTCGAGCTGATTAAAGTCGGTCTTTGCTTGAGCCGCGTTGTCCCACCTTAATTATGTTTGCTATAAACCTTCAAGTTATGGAATTTTTGCATGACACGGAGAATAACGGAGATCAGCCCGATTTGACCCTATCAGACAAACATGACCAAATACTGCGGACTGTGGGCACAGTCGCTGCGGACTGCGGCACAGTCGCTGCGGACTACGGGTGGCTGTGCAGTCCGAGAGGTATATAAGAGCGGCAGGAACTCGGGCTGAAAAATAGTTAACACCCCATATTTGTACCCGTTGACTACAGGATAAATTTACTACGCTTACTCATACTGCTGCTTGACTTGTCACGCGTAGTCAAGCATTTGTATAAGCCATACAGATTATCCGCAGCAAGAAGAACTGCGCCCGCAATACGCTGTCGACTGAGCTCGGCCCTGTATTGATTTGAATTACCGAATTACCGCAGCAAGAAAAGAACTGCGCCCGCAATACACTGTCGACCGAGCTCGGCCCCGTGTTGAATTGAAGTACCGATTACCGCAGCAGGAAAGAACTGCGCCCGCAATACGCTGTCGACCAAACTCGGCCCCGTGTTGATTTGAACTACCGATCACCGCAGAAAGAAGATCTGCGCCCGCAACACGCTGTCAGTTGACCTTGGCCCCGTGTTGATTTGAAATTACCGTACCGCACCGAACAGCCGACTCACCGCCGAATTCTTAGAAAGGCAATTTCTTACCTGAGGAATCGAACATTGTAGAACCTTCGAATAACGTCATTTCCAAGGCCTACAAGGGAAACATATTTTCCGCTCGACATCATTGGAGCCCACCGCGAGGGGAAATAATATCCTCTATCTCTCCTATATTGCCCTTCTTCGAACCTACTGAACCGATCGACCGACCGACTAATCAATCTTGAAGACACCAGACAAACCGCAAGTATGACAAAGTTGAATGAATTCCTTAGTGAAGAACACCGTCGCGAATATGACAGAGCGTTTCCCAATAACGCGGAGGCTGGTCCTTCTGGAGCAGGATATTCAGGAACCGCCAGAGATAAAGGAAAAGGAAAGCTACGTATAGCCGCTCACATCGATCAGTGTGGGACTACTTGGGGGATGAATATGTTAGTTCTCCGGAACAATACTCGAGCGACGATCAGCGGCGGCGCCGCCCCAGTCCTCCATCATCACCAGAACCTCCAAGAATGACGGCGCCGGCGCCGCCTCCCATGTTCAACGCACCTTTACGTACCAGTTATGACATGCCTATTCGAGGCAGCAGAGAAGCACCAAAGACATTCCGCGGGCGGCACACAGAGATTCAACAATTCCTCGATCACTATGAGCAATTGCTGAATAAATGTCGCGTTACAAACGAGCGGGAAAAATGCGATTTTATTCTTAAATACTGCTCGACCACCGTGCAAAATGTGATTCAGACTAACGACTATTTTACTAAAGGACACTGGGCTAAATTAAGGCGGGAGCTCCTAAAGCAGTTTGATGCAGATCGGGCATCCGAGAAGTACAAACCTTGGGACGTGGAACAGTATGCTAAGAAGATGCGCAGCCGGCCGTGCCACAATTTAACGCAGTGGCGAAAGTACCATGTGAAGTATAACGCCATTGCAGGAGGACCATTGCGGCGGGGGCATTTGACGAAGCGGCTGTATCACGAATATTTTTGGATTGGAATTAGCCGTTCATTGCGTCCGTTGTTGGAAACACGAATTTACCAGGTGAATCCTTTCCGCGGGGATGATCTGTATACCGTTAAAGAATTGAACGCTGCTGGAGAATGGCATTTTCGACGTAACCGCTTCGAGACACAGTTGATGCGCGGCGAGGAACTAGGAGAAGACGAGGCTGAGGATTATAGTGGGGACGAGTCAGACAGTGAGTCTGAGAGCAGTGACGATGATGCTTCGGATTTTGAGGAGTATCGAAGGAAGAAGAAATTGCGGGAGAAGAAGAAGAAGCAAGAACGTAGGCGTCGAACAACGACCAAGCAAAGCCCTCCAGACAAAGAGCGACAGCGTGTTCAAGGGAATGAGGAGGAAATTGCGGGAATGATTCGACGCCTTAACGCGATGAGTCTAAACGATCCGGAATACGCACCAATTTATTACAAAGTGATGGTAATGGACCAGAGCGGTACTGCTGAAAAATGCGTTAAACCACCTCTTATGGAGCGCACGGAAAGATCGCGCCCACGAGGATCCTTCAATGTGGGAACAGGTGCAAACACAGATCGACCATCGACCCCTGCAACATACCCTAATACTATTCCATTGGGCACGCCGAGGATGGGACCAGGAAGCGAATTTTTAGGATGTTTTGGTTGCCAGGAGGAAGGGCATCGAATTTCCGAGTGCCATCAGGTCGCAGAACTCGTGAATCGAAATGTGGTGGTGTTTAACGAGGCCACGCGGAGACTCACAATGAAGAACGGAGCCCCGATACAGCGGCACCCAGGTGAGTCATTGGTGAAGGCCGCGGAGCGGATCGCATCAGGCGGCGTGCCACGCGTCATGTTCGTGCAGATTGATGGAACAATGGACAGGGAGGATGCCGTGCGAAGTTTTTATCAAGCCGAGACTCAGCGCGCCCATATTGTGGAGATAAATGAAGAGAGTTCGGCGGAGGAAGGTATAGCCGATTTGACGCCAACCTCGGATAACGAAGCATCAGAACTGTCAGAAGAGTATGAGGAAATTTACCTGACTCTTCCAAAACGGGTAAGAACAAAGGGGCCTCATGTTCAGAACGCGGAACGTACCGTTCCCAGTACCAAGACGGCACGGCGGCAGATCATGGATGGTGTGTATCCTCCGGCTTTGGAACGCGTGCGAATGAAAGCAAAGTCTTCGGAAGGTGCATCGCCTCCGCGGAGCGAACCTGTTCCGCCGGCTGCCAATCAAGCACCGCCTCCGATTACCCCAGACGCGGGGAATCGGAAATCACCGGTTAGAAGTTCGAATGCGGAAAAGGCAGGACCCTTATCGGAGGTGGCTCCTGTGGAAGCCCGGAAAGTGCGTTTTGATAGTGTCAAAGATACGGAAATGCAAGACCTTTCTAAAGAAAAAGCAGGACGAAAGAAGCATGGGAAGGAGCCAGATGAAGACGAAAAAGGAGAGGCAAGAGCAGAGACAGTAACAGCCCCCAAAATTCAGGGGAGACAATCAGAATTGACCTCTACGGTTGACAGGCCGGGGTTGATGGATCGAATTCTTGACGCCCAGATCAGCATGTCGCTGCGGGAAATTATGGTTACATCTAAAGAGCTACGCAATGAGTTCCAAGAATTAATTAAGTTAAAGAACGTCAAAGCTGTACTTCTGGGAAATTCACAAGACCATCCGCTAATCGCTAACCTGGACTGGCCACGCACCGAAGGGGTACTGATTAAAGTAGAAATGGAAACTGGCGGGCAGCCGGTGTGTGCCATCATCGACACAGGGTCACAACTAGATGTCGTCAGATCCGACATAGCGGCGTTGAATATTAGGAGGGCGGTCGATATGGCCCAACGGACTAATATGAGCGACGCCAATGGTGGGAGAGGACAGCTAATGGGGAAAATTTTAGACGTTGAATTCAACTGCGGCGGAGCAG
Source organism: Mycena vulgaris (assembly GCA_029204335.1). NCBI lineage: Eukaryota > Fungi > Basidiomycota > Agaricomycetes > Agaricales > Mycenaceae > Mycena > Mycena vulgaris. Next base: position 9,834 of record JARGYA010001171.1, read on the forward strand.
TAACTGTTACCGATTTATGGATATCGCAAAAAGCTCCGTTTGAGCTGTTGCTGGGTCGGCCATGGCAGCGTGGAAACCTCGTGAGTATCGATGAGCGCGAGGAAGGAACATACTTGATTTTTAAAGACCGGGTGACGAAGCGTCCCCGATACGAGCTGCTTGCGGTGCCGTATGATAGCGCGGCCTCGGAAATTCCACCGGGAAATGCGACGCAATACCAATCTTTTAATATCACCAAGGAAGACGCCATACCAAATTACTGCCGTGTAGACCAGGAAGCTGCGGAGCTCGAGCGCATGGCACTAGAAAAAGGAATCCTGAATGAAAAGAGAAGAAGAGAGCGAGGACAGATTTCTCTTTTTGGTACTCACGGCCTTTACTGCGCAGAGGAAGGCGATTCCGCTGCTGTGATTTTTACGGCGGGACTGCGGATCGTGCAAGCCCTTGCCGCGTGTTGTTTTATACTGGGCGCGGCGATCTGGCAACGGGGTGCTGAGAAGTACGAGTTGAGTCAGCGGCTGGAGGAGTATAAAAGAAGAGCTAGAGCGGGGACTGAGGATCGTCAACTCACCAGCCTACCAGCTTTCGATACGAGTTTACACCCTGCCTACCGATTTCGAAACCCCGCGCGCAAGCGCAATCCAGAATAACGCTCCCCCGGCGCTTGAACAGTACTTTTCGCGTCGAATTTTCCACCATGCGCACGAGCCCCGCGAAGATTCCGACCGATGTAATTTCGGCAGTAGATGATGCCGTATTCCGCTATTGGCAGCGCCGCGAGAACGGGGAGGAGGAAGAGTGCGACCCCACTTTTGCGGCCGCCCCGCACTCCGAATATTACGGCAAAGTTACGCTAGCCAACGGCCAGGAAGTTCACTATAGCCTTGCGAAGAACAATTTTCAAGTTCACAAGAACAAACTTACGGGTCGCCCTTTTTCCCTTCTCGGCCACACACTATGCATTACCGTTACGCTTCCGAAGGACCCCAATGTACGCTGGGAGTACGAGGTCCCTTATCCTTCCAACGACCTTGCACCGCGAAATGATCGCCATGGCGCCTCATGACCCACCGACGGATGATGAAATCGGATTTCCTATGCACGTCACGTCGCACGCGCCGCCGATGCTCACCTTCCGAGAGCGTGTGCGTGAGCGCTTGGTGCGTGACTTGCGGCGAATGCAGCAGATGGGAGCTCATGGCCTACAGATGCGTCGAGGAATGGTTCGTCCTAGTGACTTACCGCGTTCAAATTCGGAGGATTCGTCCTTGGGAAGCGGCTCTTCCAGCTATGAGACGGTGGAGTCGGTTGGTTCTGCGACGACTTCTCAAGGATCTTCATTGGTTGCGGTGTTGTTGGAGGACGTAGCCAAGCGTTCAGAAGAGGGGCTCGAGCAGCTCGAGCTCTTGAAGGACAGCGGACGCACCCTTTTAGCCGATGCCCGTGATGTTGAAGCCGTCCCCGCACTTCACTCAGTCGATCTTAACGACGGCGCCTCCGACGCCAGTTCCGAGTCTTACCATGCGGGATTGTGCCCCATTTGCTTCGAGTCAGACCATGAGCCCGTAGCCTGTATTCCCTTACCGCCTCTCGAGTCAACGCCGGTAGCGGTAGCCCCAGTGGTTTTGTCTCCACCCCCGATCGAAGGTACGGTCTATCTGGACGACATCATCCCTTGGCCTCAGCTGATGGATTCTTACGCAGATGCCGAGCGCGCGCGAGTTCTGGACCGTGTATTGGAATCGGCACGACTGCCCACTGTGCGAGCCTTGCTCTCCCTTCCGGCGCCGTTTGCAGCACGCTACCTACGCTTGATGGATGCCGCGACTCGAGTGCAGAAAGAGATTGCTGATTTCGCAGATGGACTGAGTGGAGACCAGGCAGAGAAGGAACGGATTCTGGACGAGATGACGCGAGAACTAACGGCGGCGATGGATACGATTACAGACGAGGTCGTGGAAGCAGGAAGCACTGATCAGAGCAGCGCCACCGGGTCCTCGCAGCCGGGATCCGGCGATCCGCTTCCATCAACCGACTTCGACGCTTCGCAGCCTAGCGCGCCTACATCTGGCGATTCCTGGTCTAGCTCCGCGTCTATTGTCAGTTCTCCTTCGACAGAATCTGATGTTGTCTTCGCACCAGCTCCACTTCGCCCCGCTCGCTTCACATCTCCACTCTCGGAACGCGCTACTACTGACGAAGCTGGCGCTCGCGTTTTTATTTCCACGGGTGACGAAGGAAAGCTGAGTCGATCCAGCCAAGACCCGGTTGCTCCTGCCTCCGAGCGATCAAGTTCGCCTGTTAGCGTGAGGTCAGTATCTTACCACGACCCACCTATTAATCCGCAAGCAGTGATTGACGAAGCGATTGACAGAGTGAACGCGACGGAACCAATTCGTGAAACGCCGCCGGAACGCGTCGCCGCCCCGCTCCGGAGTCTCAAGGGCAGGGAAATTCCGTCCAGCATGATCCAGCGTTCTATGCGCTTTCGGCGGAAGAGCAACAATCGATCTTGGAAAAATGGATCCGGGCTGGAAAGGATCATCAAGAAGAGCATTTTATCAACGAAGATCTCGTTGGGGGAGCGCCTATACGTCATGCTTTTGAGGTGCTGCACGGGCCTGTACGTGACTTTCTTGATACTTCAGCTAGCAACGCCATCCGCATGGAACGACTCGAGCTTCTTTCCCAACTTTCTGTGGATGTGCAGCCTCCTTCGGACGTACCTCCACCACCGCCGGACTTCGCTCAGACCAAGACACCTCTGGAATTCGACGAACCAACGTTTCCTCAGCAAGAACTTGCAAATATGTCGACGGGCGAAAACACCGGCCCCAACCTCAGTGATTTAGCGGAGTCTGGCGAAGCAGGAAGTAAACGCAAAGTACCTGATGGGGAACGGCTGGGAGAATTTCAGGAGGGTCCCCGCAAACGATTTCGTAAGTTCAACGGCGACTCTCTGTACCGGCGAGCGGTTGATCGCGGTGCTTTTCAAGCGATTCATCTTGCAACTCCCGAGGTTGTACGCTACTTCGCGGGCATCCGCCTGGCCTTTCTGGAGGGTACGCGACGGATTGAAGGAGCGGTCTGGCATCGGTATGGTATCGATGAGGTACGCGAGCGGTATGCATCCATTGCGCGCCGATTATCTGATCCACAAATCGTCGGACACCAGAACGATCTTCCCAGCGGGTTTGTCAAACACCCCCTGCTCTTTGACGTCGAAGCCGCTAAGATTCGTGCTGTCTACGGCGTGCTTATTCGTCACCAGCGCTACGAGACGGCCGCACTTCTTTATGACGTCCTCAACTTGCGTCTTCGCGACGACTACGCTCTCTCTCACCTACTCAACGCGAGTCACCTGGAGTCGCAATTTCCCAGCGGCTACATTCGTTATTGGGAACTTCTTCCTTACCCCGCGAGTATGCGTTATTCCTCCGACTCGGATTCGGATTCGGATGAATCGTACGACGACTCCGACTCGGATTGGGACGCTCCCGGATTGCAATACCCCGAGAGTGCAGACGAGTCGCCTCAGCCACTGGATATCCAAGCTGCCGAACAAGCCCTTTCCGCTGGATGGGAGACGATGCCCCCTACCGCCAGCACTTCGTCTGGCTACGACTCTGACGCCGTTAGCATGCATGGGGGCGCTGGTATGCCCGCCGATTTTATTTACGTTCGCCGCGTGGAAGATGGGGCAGTCAGTGTGCCCGTCAGCAACGCTTGACGGTGAGTCGTTATTAACCCCGTCCGCCGGACTGCGCTGAACGACTTCAGACCTCGAACACCTCGGTTCCGCAATGGCGGGAGTCTCGCTGGATCGAGTACTCCAATCTGTGCCCCCGTTTTTCTGATTTTGGCTTTGAATCTGTGTTTCCTCCCCCACCGGTTGTACGATATTTGACGCGAAGACTTCTCGAGCGATGTACGGCTGGACCGTTGTACTTACACCACCCCGGTCGATTCGACCAGATCCGGCAAACTATGGACCGTTTTGTGAGTTGTGTACACGATCTGAAACAGGGTTGTCTGCGCACTGTAATACTAGCCATACGAATAGCTGTTATGATAGCCCTGTTAATTCTATCAGCCGTTCTGGACAAGACCCTACGCCAATGGCAATCTCTTAGAAAATCTGAACCCCAAACACCACTTGCTTGTTACTCTTTTAACGCCTCCACTAATGGAAACACTAGAAAACCCTTGCAAGCGCAACCATTGCACAGAATAGATCACGAACGAGATTGGGAGGACTTAGAAGAGGATGACGAATATCTATGTTACCCCGTAGATATGCAGAGCACAACGGGAGATAATTACCAGGCGTTTACGATGTATAAACGCGTGGACAAGAAAGTGCGACCGGTTTCGACAACATTCTCACCGGACTATGAGGTGAAACGGCAAATCCCGGAGGACCCTATGAAGTCATTACCAGAATTGAGTCCTAATCCACCGCCCTTCGCACCGACAACGCGCTTAACTCGGGAGCGCTTAGATTCACTAGAAATAAATAAAGAGGGATTTTTATCGAAAGAAGAGGAACAGCTGTTTGAACGGGTAATGGAACTGAACCAAGACGCGCTAGCATTCGAAGATATGGAACGAGGCACATTCCGTGATGAATACTTTTCGCCGTACAAGATCGCGACGGTTCCCCATGTACCTTGGGAATACAAGAATATTCCCATTCCACCGGGTATTCTCCAGAAGGTTATTGATGTGCTCAAATTAAAGATGCAGGCAGGTGTCTACGAAATGTGCCAGTCTTCTTATCGCTCCCGTTGGTTTTGCGTGTTGAAGAAAAATGGCAAGCTGCGGATCGTTCATGATCTACAGCCTTTGAATAAAGTTTCGGTTCGCGACGCAGGCATGTTACCTATTGTTGATGACTTTGTTGAGGGTTTTGCTGGCCGGCAGTGTTATACAGTGTTCGACCTATACTGGGGGTTTGATGCACGGAAGATGGAGCCGGAAAGTCGAGACATGACCGCTTCATGACCCCGTTAGGCCTACTGCGACTAACTTCCATGCCAACCGGGTACACAAATTCACCTGCAGAATTTCAGAAGTGCATGGTTTTCATATTGCATGACGAAATTCCGCACGTAGCCAATATTTTTATTGATGACCTACCCATCAAGGGGCCGAAGACTGCCTATTTGAACCAAGACGGTGAACCAGAATGTCTTGAAAAGAATCCTGGGATCAGACGTTTTGTTTGGGAGCATGCGGTGGATGTTCATCGCATTATGCACAAGGTGAAGTGCGCGGGAGCCACCTTCTCGGCTACAAAAGTTCAGTGCTGCAGACAAGAGGTTTTAATTGTTGGGCAGCTATGCACGCCGGAAGGACGCACACCTGATTCAAAGAAGGTTTCGGCTATTCTGGACTGGCCCGAGCTTACAACGCCCCAAGAGGTGCGGCGGTTTCTTGGATTATGTGGAACTGTGCGAATATGGATCCTGAACTATTCATGATAATCCGACCTCTTACCGAATTGTATAGGCGCACTGTTGAATTCAACTGGGATGAACGGCGAGAAAGAGCATTTGCCAGGATAAAAGAGTTGGTCGCTAGTGCTCCAGCGCTCCACCCGATTGATTACGAATCGGACCTGGCGGTATTCTTGTCCGTAGATTCTTGCCGTGACGCAACGGGAATGATATTATCACAACTAGACTCGCAAGGACGACGAAGACCTGCGAGATACGGATCAATTCCTATGAGCGAGCGAGAGTCTCGCTACTCACAACCAAAGTTGGAGCTATTCGGGCTGTATCGAGCCTTGCGCCATTGGAGGTTGTACATCATAGGGGTGAAGAATTTGAAGGTCGAAGTGGATGCCAAATTTATCCAAGGCTTACTAAATAATCCCGACCTGCAGCCTGACGCGGCCGTAAACCTGGATTCAGGGAATTTTGATGTTTCATTTCGCGTTAATCCATGTGCCTGCAACCAAGTTTCAGGGACCTGATGCGTTGTCCAGGAGAGGTCTCGCTGAAGGGGAAGAGGCTATAAGTGATGACGACGAATGGTTAGATGAGGTGGCATTATGGACTCACACGACAGCAGATGAGGGTTTACCATATTCTGCGGGAAGCTTACCATCTTGCAATCTCACCCGGAGCGGACAGGAGCAGTTATTAGGAAATATCCAGAAGTTCCTGAAGACACTAGAAGCTCCATGCTTCGATACTTCGCAGAAGCATAGGCATTTATAAGCCAAGCCACGCGTTACATGATTCACGAAGGACAGTTCTTACGTCGAAATGGAAAAGGACCGCCTTTGGTTGTGATCACGGAGCCAGCACGCCGCCTGAAGATCTTGACGCAGGCACATGATGATTTGGGGCATCGGGGAGTCAGAACGATGTGGGAAAATTTGAAAGTCAGGTTCTTCTGGCCCAAAATGCATAATGACATTCAACACCATGTGGCGTCATGCCATCGCTGCCAGATCCGTAGCACCAAGAAATTGGAAATCCCAGTAACAGTATCTACACCGGCAGCGCTCTTCCAGACCGTGTATGTGGACATTATGATGATGCCTGAGGTGCGGGGACTCAGAATGATTGTGGCTGCTCGAGACGACCTATCAGGCACGTGTGAAGCGAAGGCACTTAAAACCAAAACTGCAGAAGACTTAGCCTCCTTCTTCTGGGAGTATATTTACTGCCGTTATGGGTGCCCACGCAAAGTCATCACTGACAATGGACCGGAGGTCAAAGCGGGATTCAAACGATTAATGAAAAACTTAGGGGTCCCTCACGTACGAATCTCAGCCTACAACAAACATGCAAATGGGGTGGTAGAGCAGGGCCATTATACGATTCGCGAGGCTATAGTAAAATCATGTGGCGGGAAGATCGAACTATGGCCTGAGAAGTTGCCGGTCGCGCTTTTGGCAGATCGCGTGACCGTGAGTCGGGTAACTGGTTTTTCCCCGTTTCAGCTATTACACGCCGCGGATCCGGTCTTACCATTTGATCTCGCCGAGGCCACGTTCATGGTTAATGGCTTCCGATCAGGGATGACTACGGCGGAATTACTGACACTTCGAATCCGGCAGCTTTCTAAACATGAACGCGACGTGAAGAGAGCCTCGGATACATTACGAAAGGCACGTTTCAGGTCCAAGGAACAGTTCGAAAGACGCTTCATAAAACGCTTACAAAAAGATGAATATAGAAAAGGAGAACTAGTACTAGTGCGCAATGTAGGAATAGAGATGGAGGTAAGCTCCAAGCGAAAAACAACTGACCGCTACTTCGGGCCTTACGAGGTTGAGCGAAAGAATAGAGGAGGGGCTTATATTTTGAAGGAACTGGATGGCACAACTTTTCGGCATAATCCTACAGCTGCATTTCGGCTTCTTCCCTACATAACTCGGAATCACTGGTTCATGAGAACTGGTTGGTTAGAGGAAGAAGGAGATGATGATGACGATGAATCAATCGAAGACGAAGAATTGCTCGAGTCATCAGACGAGGACTAAATGGGGAAAGGAGTAGTGACTCCTCTTTCCCTTTTCCGTCTTTCAAGTTCCTCATTCTGACTCCCAAAAATAGACTTACCGGCATGTACCAATTCACTTAAAAAGCTTGTAGCAGGCCGTCCCTTCCTCAAGACGTTAGCCCCTTACGTCTCCCGGCATGTCGAGCACTCATCCCTCTGAACCGCACTCTCGAGGCGTCCAGCCTGTACCTTTTCCCATCATGCAACTGCTCCCCATAAGCATCAAACCGCGCCTTCGAGTAGTATCGGCTGGGGAAACAGACAGTGAGTGTGGAAGATGAAGAAAGACAAGCATTGATGGGACCCTATTGCTGCAGTAATTCGGGCCACCATTGAGGCCACCAAGTACCCTGTTTTTCCGGAACGCCCGCCGCATCAAGCGAAATTCTTGGGAGCAACTCGAATCTCCATCGGGGCCTATCTGGTCTGCGAGGGAGCCATTAGAGACATACTGGTCCCCACGCAGTCGCTCTACGATGATGGAAAGTCGGGCACGATCGTCATTTCTTGCCGATATCTAGGTACCGGTGCTAAGATCGACGTGCTATTTGAGCGCGATAACCTGAACTGGGTGATCCCTGCACTGCGAATGACTCCGCCACCAGCCCTCCTTAACCCCGATGAGACCGATCACTGCTGTGAGGCTCCCGCTGCTCGTCAGCGAAGGCCGGAGGACTTGCAAGCGATCTGGTACCTCGAGGAACGACAAAGCCTCCTAAACCGGATTGCCGCTATACAGGACAAGATGGTGGAGAGGAACGACCACTAACGTTATCGGAAAAACCCTAAAACACCCGACGCGTGTAATCTGGACATGATATTTCAAAAACTTTTGATGTAGGGCTGAAGCTTCGAGCCTGACAAATAAGGATAAAAACAGGCAAGAAGGGCGGCGTACTGCAAAATTTCATGGAAGGTCTCACAGAATGGAAGCAGAGAACCAATTCAATAGCGGAGCCTGAAAATTTCAGGGAGCCATAAATACGAACGTGAAAGGCATGTAACGGCTGGAGGATTCCCTCTTCACCTTCACCGGTGTCGTTTCAGCCTCTCGCTTTTCGCTTCTCCCTCCCTTCACTCTGTCATGTCTCATTCTCCTACTCCCCAGTCGCCGGGTTTGCGGGGCCTCTACCAGCAACACGTCCAAAAGCGCTCCTGCCCTTGCCGCAAATGCTTCAGCAGAGGTAAGGTGCCGGCTGACTAATGCAAATTTTTTTCATTCATGATGTCATGACCATTACGACAGGAGGACCTCCCTCCCCAAGAACAACGCCAGCTCCGTCGTGTCCAACGAATTCACCGCCATGGGCCCATCACGTTTACAGAACCACCATATTTCGACGAACTTGTAACCGTGTCCACAGTGGAGGCACCCACCATGGCCACGGGACGCCCTTCGTCGGAGTTCTTCCCAAGCGAGCGCCACAGTTGTGCATTCCTGGCTACCACAGAAACCCTTGACCCAACTGCAATGAACGTGATTCACGAGCAAGTACCGCTTGCTGAAGTTCTTTCAAACACCCTTCCTTACGCTTTCCTGCGCGCCCGTCTTCCCGATCCCAGCGAACCGGAATCGGTCATTAACGCCGTAAACACATTGATTCAGTATCGTCGCAAACGCGGCCGTCTTGTCAGCTTGCGCTCAGCGGTACCGTCTTTGAACCCTGCAATCATCGCCCCCCGACAATCAGCCAGTTGTTGGGCAAGAAGCAGCCATTATACGCACCGTTATCCTTCCCAACAGCCAACTGGGATTCGAGATGTCCAGCATCCCGCAGCGCAAGCTGGGTGAAGGAATCGAGGTGACTTGCTATGGAGCAATGGTGGATAGCTGGCGTATTACCAGTTGGAGGTACCGATATGACCGATGGGTGGTAATGTTGTGGCTGAACGTCGAGCGGCGGCTCTGGACATTTGTCCACGTCCCCCATCATCGGTTTTCGTTGGGCTTCCTTTCCCAGGCTAAGACTCTCGTTCGTTCAGTTTCCCAGATCTTCACCGACCAGCGGCCCCCGTCGATTCCACGCTTCATCCATGTCGATAACGCCTAGTTAACACGAATCGGTCACCGTTTTTTACAATCGTTAGCTCCAGAAATTTCATAACAGATTTGAAGGTTTATTGCAACCAGGACTGAGGACAGTCCAGATTACCCCGTTCGCCGCGGATGTCCCACCTTAATTATGTTTGCTATAAACCTTCAAGTTATGGAATTTTTGCATGACACGGAGAATAACGGAGATCAGCCCGATTTGACCCTATCAGACAAACATGACCAAATACTGCGGACTGTGGGCACAGTCGCTGCGGACTGCGGCACAGTCGCTGCGGACTACGGGTGGCTGTGCAGTCCGAGAGGTATATAAGAGCGGCAGGAACTCGGCCTGAAAAGTAGTTAACACCCCATATTTGTACCCGTTGACTACAGGATAAATTTACTACGCTTACGCTACTCATACTGCTGCTTGACTTGTCACGTGTAGTCAAGCATTTGTATAAGCCATACAGATTATCCGCAGCAAGAAGAACTGCGCCCGCAATACGCTGTCGACTGAGCTCGGCCCTGTATTGATTTGAATTACCGAATTACCGCAGCAAGAAAAAACTGCGCCCGCAATACACTGTCGACCGAGCTCGGCCCCGTGTTGAATTGAAGTACCGATTACCGCAGCAGGAAAGAACTGCGCCCGCAATACGCTGTCGACCAAACTCGGCCCCGTGTTGATTTGAACTACCGATCACCGCAGAAAGAAGATCTGCGCCCGCAACACGCTGTCAGTTGACCTTGGCCCCGTGTTGATTTGAAATTACCGTACCGCACCGAACAGCCGACTCACCGCCGAATTCTTAGAAAGGCAATTTCTTACCTGAGGAATCGAACATTGTAGAACCTTCGAATAACGTCATTTCCAAGGCCTAAAGGGAAACATATTTCCGCTCGACAGCGTTCTGTCTGTGAAGTTGACGTAAGGATATAAGCAATGTTCATAATGATGTGGATCAGTCTCGTATGTGCTATATGTATAGCTTTAAAAGCCAGTCCATGTAGTCAGCGGTTTGCTGAACTACGTCCGGCTCTGAGCGCAGGTCT
>JARGYA010001172.1:0-20370 GCA_029204335.1 Mycena vulgaris
CACAACCATCCCAAAAACACCCCTTGACATATGGGAATGGGATGCACTCCACCCCCGCTACGATGAATTTTACTGTGGTGAGCGAGCTGGCAAGCCAGTCTGGCTTTGATTATGGGGAGAGTTCAACTTTGAAGACCTGAGTTTCTGTTGCTGGTGTCTGTGGGGAGAAGCTGAATGCTGGGTTGGGGGGAGCGGTCATGGTAGCGGGAGGACAGAGAGGAGAGATCGGTGTCAGGGCTGTGAAGTGGTCATTATCAAAGATCAGCTGTACTTGGTAATTTTGGAGACGCCCACGGGCCGGGACTGAACCTGACATGTGTCCCCGTTGGAAACCCGACTCGCACTCATAAACCAGTCGCAATGTTGTGTGCCAACCAATCCCCGAAAGTTGCCTCCCCACCATTATTCGTTCTTACACTGTAACCGAGGTCGAGCACAAATAGCTCCTACACAAGCCCTGCATCATGATGTCGTGTCTCGCTGACACAGGATGAATGTCACCGGTCAGAGAGGGGCAGTTCTCCAGTGCTATTATTGGACCCCCAGGCGCTGGGCGCTCCGCGAGTCCTGAACGTCTATCAGCAGCGACTCAGTGAGCTCCTGTGTCTAATCTAACTCTTTATAAAATTGGGCATGTCTGTATGAAGCCTTTTAAAGCTCCGGTTATGGAGCTCTCGCCCCAAAATTTGGTAGCGCCCGACGGAGCGCCCAGACAAAGGCACCTAAAAGACCGCCCTAAGCCTCGCTCAAACTCCGCTTTGGGGACTTTTGGTCCAGTTCTTTGGACTACATCAATCAACTCAGTGATATCAGTCGGGAGGATTAATTTCTCTGTTTTTAAACACAACTTTATATTAATTTTCTCTGTCTACTAACACATCATGTAACTACGAGCTAATTTCCCATCTATGCATGAATTTACTAGTCAGTATGCGTGTGAATGAAAGTAGAATGAATCTTACCGAGAAGATGCAAATGAAAGCTGAGCTGGAGATGAATATGGCCCGAATGAAAACGGAGCCCAAAATGAAACAAACTCTGCTCGGAATGAGTGGGAGAAATTCACGAGTCAGTGATGTCTCGGCGGCGGCGAATAAACACGACGAACCAGAATGAAAATGGACTAAAACGAAATAAACTCTACTCGCGGAATGAAAATGAACCAAAATGAAACAAACTCTGCTCGGAATGAGAGATGGGAGGAGATGTCTCGGGTGGAACACCGAATGAAAATGGACTAAAACGAAATAAACTCTACTCGGAATGAATGGGAGAAATTCACGAGTCAGTGATGTCTCCGCTGGCGAAAGAGCACGACGAACCAGAAGGAAAATGAACCAAAATGAAACAAACTCTGCTCGGAATGAATGGGAGACATTCACGAGTCAGTGATGTCTCGTGGTGAAAAAAACGACGAACCAAAGAAATGAAAAAAATGAACAAAACTCTGCTCGGAATGGGGAGACATTCACGAGTCATGATGTCTCGGGTGGTAATAAGACGATGAACCAAAATGAAACACAACCCTGCTCGGATAAGTGGGAGAAATTCACGAGTCGGTGACGGAAATTCAATGGTGTCCCGACAATCATAGTCAATTCCAAACACTGTACATCAACTGTGTGCAGTCAGCGATTGCAGGCCTTTAAAATTGAGTGCACACCTCAATGAACCACAACTAATAGCCAAAGCCCCGTTTAACCTGAAATCACATCTTCAATCAACATCGATTGACAAGACACAACCAGATACCTTACCCAGCGTATCACATATCCTCCTCATCCTCCTCTGCGGTAGCAGCCACTTTCTTCGCTCTCGCTGCCTCTTTTTTTTTTTTTTTTTTTTTTTTTTTTTTTTTTTGGTGGTACGTTACACAGTAGCAACTAACAATAGGTTAGCCCGACTGCTTAGTAGAGGTTGGAAATAGATTCCATGAGAAGTGGCTTTCACCACCCAGAGAAATGCATTGCGCACGCCCGAGGGCAGTGTGGGACTACCGCCTTACCCAATTCCTCGGCTGTTCTGTTGCCGGGTCGGGGTTTGAAAGGCTCGGCTACCCACTAAAACTCTGGGCTTTTTCAGCCAATCGGCTGGTAAGCTCTTTTCATCATCTAGAGTATTGGACCAGGTCGCTAGGACCAGCTTCGGCGCGAGCGCGGGGCGTTTCCCTTTACGCGGTCTGTTCGCCATAGTTTGTCCATCTGTAACCTCTGGTTAACGGCGAATTTCCACTTGTTTGTGATTTCCTCTTTCGTGGCCGGCTCACCGTCCCGATTGATCACCCGATCATTCCGGAGTACCAGATCGAGTACGCTGACTCGGACATCAGTATCCGGTATAGGCCGTTGCGCGCCACGGTCTATCTTTCCCATATCGTCACGGAACTCAGCAAGGCCCTGCCTAGGATGGATCCCAGCGACACCTCGGGCCATCGGGGCTGTTTTTTTTCCAGCCATAGGGACCTGGCCGCTTCCCAGATCAGCTCCTGTCCGGGGCACTCGCACTCGGTCAGGATGTGGTTCATGTCCTCCAGGACCTCGCAGCCTCCGCATATCGCTCGGTCGCCGCATTCAGGTATGTGGGTCCAGTACGAGCCTACCCTGTGTGCATTATGCATACTCTTCCAGAGGAATTGTGACACGCGCGGGAGGAAGTCTTTAGCGCCGAAGGACGCTAACCTCGCTGCCTCTTTACTCTCTTTTGCCTCCTGCTTCTTCAAATCCGCAGCCAATATGTGGGGCAAAGTCCCGCACGCGATGAAGCACACTGGCTAATTCCGTGTACATGTCCGCTTGTTTTTCAGCATATGCCACTCGTCCCGGCATCACGGACTCCGCAGCCAAGCATCATCAGATGTTGGCCGTTTTGTGAAACCATAAGACAGCGCGGGAGAACTCCTCATCCAAGGTCTCGCGTTCCTCCGTTGACTGACCAAGCAGGGCACGAAGACGGAACCCCTTCACCCGATCCACTGCGGCCAACGATTAGCTCAGCTCAGATGCGCGGAACAAAGATGAACACACATTCCGTGTTCCATTCCTCTTCTTCTGATTCTGAGAGCCCCGACGGACGCCCCGTTCTCCAGAACTATGGATCGCTATCCTTTACCTGTCCAGCGGCTTGTGCCTTCCCATCTTTCCCACGTAAATGCTGCCGTAGCAACGGTTTCAACGCCTGGTCATCCGCTGAGAGCCCTAGCTTGAGTAAAGCAGCGTAGCTCTTCCGATAAGCACTTCCCGCGATCTGCACGCCATTTGCCAGTGTCTTGAGATAATCTTGGCCCCTCGTGTTTGAACCATTCCCGTCCAACGAAGTCCTTTTGGTTTCCACATTGATGTTGAGGGTCCGAATAGACGTCCGCAAATCTTGAAGCTGCTCGTACGCATGACCTATGCGCTGGGTGTACTCCACTTGCGCCAGCGTCTGCAATTTCAGCTCTCCTCTCATGCTGCTCGGGTATTCCGACGGTAGGAACAAAAGTTCCTTCTCTGGTTTTCGACGTCATGTCCCCCATCAGCCAAGCAAGTTCAGGGATGCGCTGGACTGTCGAGTACGCAGTTCCGACAGATCTTCTATAGACGGGCGCGATTTACGCGAATGAGATCATCGTCCGCCTGTCTTGGATACTGGGCAGAAGAGGTGTGACCTCTCCCATAGCCACCGAAGCACCCTGTTGATCGTTTAGATCAGCGCAATCCGGACGCCACTCGGTACACCACCTGGGGACGCAGCTTCTCTCCGGTTTGGGGAGCGCTTTCACTGGAGGTGGTGCCACTCCTGCCATTCCCGATTTTTTGATTGAAGTGGGAAGGGGCCGCGCGGACTCAGCCGAGTATGCCTCTGACTCTGCGTCATGGCGCTCTGCCACCGAATTTGGAGGTGCTCTAAGTTTCCGGGGACCCGTTCACGGGTTGTCTGGTCCGTTTGGGCGGCTCGGGAAGCATATTGAGAGGGCTAGAGAGGGTCCGAGAATCAATGTAAGAAAATGCGATGTTTAAGCCACGCACCAAAGGTCCAGCTTAGGTCTAAGCGTAACAATAACGAACTGATGGCCCACCGGACAGCGGCTAACATAAACAAGTAGGTCAAAGTATCCGTTGGATTGGGTGGCTAGCTTTACTAAAAAATGGCATGCGCCACTCGCCACAAAATACCCCCCCAAGTACCAGAGCGGACTGACACGGAGTCTGAAGTCCCAAAGAGAACCAATAGCGACGCGAAGCCCAGCCAGGCTTGGGCGCGGACCTGCGGAAGAAAAGTTTGCTACAGTAGGATTCTATTCAGCCCCACATTCTTAAAGTATGATACCCACCAAAATGTCGGCAACTGACTGACGCGAAGTCTAAAGTCGGTAGGGCTATCGAAGTGAACGGACGCGTAGTCGACGTTCGGGAACAAGGGTGGTACAGATGATGAGGCGGGGAGGCGTTGGTCGAAGAAGTGGTGTACATGATTATCATGAGGGCGAGAGACAAGAAGTGATCTTACACGTGATCGTCTCTTTGTCAAAGCAAGCTCAAAGGCAGGCGGAGTTCCAAATCAAGATGCATGTGACTAAGATGCGTTGCGTCGCGTGTCTAAAAGCGGTGGAAAGAAAATGCATATTCTTCAGATCTACTTAGACATGCACTGACTAGTAATTAATCCCCATTCAATCTCATCCAGCACCTATATAGCCCACCGTTTACCTCTAAGTAGAGGCGGAGGATGATCACGTCCGCGCTCCTGCCTTCGAAGTCCCGATTGGAATAGTCCACAGATGAGTCTGGACCTATCTCGGAACTCCCCGTGCCGCCGCCGCCGTATGATCCCGCGTTCAACATGGTCCCACGCCCTCTCAGCGCATCAAATGCGCTGCCACGCGTCACATGTGCCTCAAACAACGTTAGGAACTCTGTCCGATTGATTATGTCATCGGACACAGTTCCTAACGTTGTTTTCGGAGAATCCCGTGCCGCCGCCGTGCGATCAGCCCCATCAGTCCCATCATTCCTCACGCCCGCGCTCCCGCCTTCGACGCCGCCGCCCTCCGGGGGACCTGTAAATTCATGCAAATATTCCAGGACCCAGGATTTGTTGCTGGAGGCCCATAAGGGTTAGAATTTTGTATGTGCACACCTTCCCGCGCTTCATTTCTCATGTATATTTATGTCACGCGCCGGCCCACTGCGCTCCTCGAATCATCTGAGAGCCTAGTGAGAACGTGGTATTTCAGGCAACTACAGTCACAAGGATTATTTTACCAGGTCCAAAGTCCGAGAACAACAACATATAAGCAACTAATAAGAGATACAAGGTTTGGTATACAAAGGGAGGGAGTTGCCGACGAGGCGCGCCGCTCTGTGGTGAGATACTATTCAAGCGAAACCCACTGCCAAAGGTCAGTGAATTTGGCCTCCAAAGAGTGAAAACACATATATTGAGGCTGGAGGGGGGGGGGAAGAGACGAGCTTAGTAAGTGCGATGGGAAATCAGTAGAGTGCATGGGACACACCTTATGGTTGAAGGATGAGAAAGGCCAGGTTCTTAAATGCACTGTGTATGCTGCCCATTTGTCCAACTTTGTCACTCCTTTGTAGCGTACCAGCCTAGGTCTGCCCGCCTCTGCATACAGGGGTGTGTCCCAATGCAAAGCTGTCCATCCCGTTCTTCCGTCCACCACCCCGTACTTCTCCAAGGGCCGTTGCTGTTCGAGAGACAGCTTACCCAGCTGCATCTTGTGGTCAGCCAAGCAAACATAGCCAGCAGCGTCCGCCGGAACCAGGGCACGGATCGGGGCAGTATCGTCCTGGCATTGTATAATTAATTGAAATGTTATTGGAGATTAATTCGCCGTACTCATGAGCAACCAAGCCATCACCAGCACTTGAAGGGCGGGGCCCTTGCGCACCTTCTCCGGTGTGGGTATGACCGCATTGAGACCGCCAACATCCGCTCTGGTGACGGGCGGCATGTGTACGCCATCAAACAGTGCATCTGGGATTCCCTAACCCATGGAGTTCGCGTCTGGGTTTCCGATGAACTTTCAGGCTGGCTGTGAAGACCCGCCACCTTACTAGTACGGGCACAAATCCCTCATCGTAAGATTGCATTTTGATTCGCGAGGCCGATTTCTTCCAACAATAGTCGGTTGCAGTCCAAGCATGGTAAGGTAAGACACAAAGACACAAGGTTTACTGGGGATAATAAAGGGGTGAAAAGCCGAGGTTTTTTCGTATGTGAATACCATACCACCACACTCCCCATGCCTAATGCAGATTCTCTCCACAGCTTTTCCCCTCGCCGCAGCCCCGCGATTTTGCGCGACTGTGTCCGTGACTCCGCAACCTCCAAACGACGACGCACTAAGGGCTATCCCGCAGACTTGTCCCTCGCTTTCGTAATGCAAATCACGGCAATGCTGTGGCGCGAGGTATGTTTACTTATCGTTAATGGTAGACAGAAGTGCTCACTGCGCCGGTAGCCTAATATTCCGCCTGTCCAGATCATCCTCTTTCCCCGCGAAGACCTCCGTGTGCGACTCTCTGATCACAAACCCGCTCTGGCAGCTGTCGGGTTTGAGCCGCAATCCGACCAGTTGGTCCATCGTTACTTTCACTCAGACGGTGGAGTTGGCGGCTGGAGGCCTTGCACTTGGGACACCCCACTCCGGGTCTCCTATGTGGGAGATACACTTCTACTATGCCACACTCCCGCCCACCACATGAAGGATTTCGGATATCATGCTCCGCATATGATCGCATTCGACCCATTTCCATCCCCGATTCTGGCGCGCACGGCTGATGGAGAGCACCGGCGCCGCGACCCCTTCCCCAGCGACGGACTCCTAGATTTCAGCACACCAATTACGGCGATGATATGGATCGAGGTGCGTTCCTTCCCGCTGTGCCGATGAAAATTGACCACTTAATATTGATAGGATGACGTGAACCCAGTGCAAGTCATCGTGTATCCACGGGAGGATCTGCGTGTGCGTCTTCAAGATAACAAGATGGCGCTCATGGAAGTCGGTTTTCAGCCCCAAGACGGGAGGTTTGTGCGACGCTTTTACCGCGGCAGAGGAGGCGCCGTTGGCAGCTGGTGGCCCTGCAACTGGAAGACACCGCTTGTGGTCTCGGGGGCCGGAGGCACACTCTTAATTTGCCATGACGGCGTCGAGCAGATGAAGCATTTCGCTACTCATGAAGCCCACATGTAGAACGACTCTGTACCTATCCTTGACAATGAATTTTCCACCGCGCGATCCCACTTCCTGATGATCAATATCCGGCCGCTTGTCCTGATTGTATTCGAGACGCCTTGTTCTCGCGGCTGGACCGCCAAGACTTGTTCGGTCAACCGTGCGGGCGCCCTTATAACAAGGGAGTTACCTGGGAACACACATCAGCTCTCCTCCCCACTCAATTTCTACTCCTCGCTCATCTGCCACTACAAAGGCCTGCGCCGTCGGACACCAAGCGGAAGCGTCAGGCGAGTCGTAATGTTCGGGTTCCTGATTCGCTGTTGCTAACGCTGGACCCTTAGTGGCGAATACTCCCGTCCAGTCTCTGGATACGGAGGATGTGAGCTCAGTCCCTGTATACAATTATGCTCCATTCTTGACTCTGGACGGAAATTTCCAGTCGAAACGCAGGGACGTGGGGCTTGCCAAGGGAGAAGCTTTCGACAATATCGACTACTCTCTTTCTGCTTCTCTTGGTTACACCGTGTCCACCGCCATTTGGTGTGTCTACTTTCATTGCATCTCAACGACGAAACTAAATGTACATCTGGTCAGGCTGGAGTATAGTACTTCGTGCGCCTACCACCTCAATAGCGAAGGATCGTCCACCCATCCCGCCGGCACTGCGGGCAATCAGGTGCCGTTCAAGATCATACTCGAAGCTACTCTTGCAGCTTCCGAAGTTATCGATGGGGAGTTCGAGGGGGATGACGAAATGCCAGAGCTTGAGGAGGCTGAGGAATCATCTGACGAAAAGGAGTAGTATGTAGTCGGGCTCATATTGTCTGAAATACATACGGTGCATTATCGAAGCTGCCAAAACTGAGAAATTTATGTGCCCGCTGTATCTCATTCTCAAGTACGTCTAATCCAGGGAAGTACATCTGTATATTACCGACAAATCAAGGCTGACCTGTAAGAACTGTAGGCCTTGGGATTATTTTGTCGTGCATGGACCTGTGCCTGCGCTTGAGTTCATCAAAGCCCAACGCACAGAAAAATGACCCGCTCGGACCGCGAGCGGGGCGACACATATGGTATCCAAGCTTGGTCCACGCTTTGACCGTTTTCGTTGGGCTCTTAAAAGGGGGGCCAATTCACCAGCACTTCCCACCAACTCCCGTCATGCCCCTCATCTACATCAATGCTCCCAATTCCGACACTGAGAGGTTTTGCGCGAACTCATGGGACTACCCAACATGCGCCACTTTAATCTGGGTTCCTGTGCAACCGAATACGATCACGTGTTGGATATGAGCGTAGGCGAGGAACCAGTCGGGGTGCAGCGAGTAGCAACATGGCGACTGAAGTGCGGGGCTCCGCATGGACCGTGTGCCACCCAGTACGGTCCGGAGCTTCATCCAAAGGTTGTCAGGAAACTCGAGGAGCTCTTGGCCGACTTCACGCCTCGCAGCAATGCCGCGAATAAATTCCTTCACGCTGTAAAGGAGGCAGATGATGCCTTGGCAATTCTGTATCTTATGGACGACGCCCCTGAACTTCCCAAGGAGGCTGCGTATAGACTGAGTGCGTCGTGCACATGGTTTTCCGCTATTGACTAATGTCTTTGATGACAGGAACCGCGCTAGAAAGTGGTTGGAAGACATGCCTACATCAATCTTGCCATTGCCGCCAAAGAAAGAGAAGGCTACCAATCCGGGCGAGACCAGTGCGTGCCCCAATTTATCTTTGATATGTTCTCACCGGTGTACAGATCATATCTCTGGCGAGCCTTCGTCTGACGAGGAGGACTCGGAAGCAGAGGGTGGGCAATTTCTCGGTTCCTTGTTGAATAACTCGACTGACCGTATTATTGCAGAGGAGGATCCTGAGTGGGACGACATCGAGATAATAGAGCCTAGAAATTGGGAGGCTGGGAATGATGGTGCGTACTGCCCGCTACCCAGAGACCTGAGTACGAACGTGTTCACAGAACATCTGATCCATGTGATCATTTATGCCGAGCACAACAAGGCCCCGTTCCACGCCAGGTTTCGCGTCGCCGCGGGGAAGAGCCTGGATATATCGACCTACCCAATTGAGTGGTCAACTGCGACATTCATTACTTTCTCTGTCTTGAACAAAGAGTATGAGTGTGTTAAGGGGCCCATCAACATGGAGGGCCGCGGCAACATCATGGTTTATCGAAAATATGGTGTTCATCCAGGTAGTTGTCCTCGCAGCGGAAAATGGGAGAGGTTGGCGATGCAGACGGTCGAGGAAGAAAGTAAGCTCGGTGTATGCTGGTCTGGATTGGTGCATACCATCTGACAATTCTTCCAGTCATCAGAGGAGGGTTGAGCGAACTGCCTCCCTCTTCCCCACCGTGGCCTTCCTCATCTACCCAAGTGTCAATGGCCCGAAGTGCGACACCGGCCCTTGGCGCGGGCTCTACCAAATCCAAGGGGAAAGGACCACTCGACAGTCAGTTACATACATGCATTCCGCTCGGATTAGCCAGCAACATCTAACAACTGTTTAGTTCTGGAGGACGGGCTGACTGAACAGGGTGACAAATTGGCCGCCGCTGCCCCAATGGTGGCTGCCTTATCTTCTGGGTTATCGAGTACGCCAGTTGGACCTGCCGCCCCCGTGGCATCCTGTTCAATATCCAAGGGGAATGGGAAGCGGCCCGCAGCAGCGGCGCTAGCGGGTCCTGCCGCAAAGAAAGCAAATAGAGGTAGCTCTGCAGCATTTCCCATTTATCTGGAGTAGGATTATAGTTTATATACAGCTCCCTGTGAAATTATAAGAATGGCGCTCGATTACAGCTTCTTGCGGAACATAGGGCGCGGCCGTTTTTTTTTTCCGTTTTGAGCCGTTTTCGATCGTTTTGCTGAGATCGCCTGCTGTGGGCTCAGTTCGTGGCCTATGCCTCTATAAACTATATAGCCGTGATTGCATGGCAATTTCGGAGGGCATGGCCTCTTCAGATTATATGTAACATGTTTTTAGAAAATGTAATGCTATATTATGCGTACTTTACTGAGATCTCGTGCAGCGTGGGTAAACCTGAGTTGGATGACCTATGGTATCATCCACACATACTTATGAGCGATGTGGAGGGCACTGTAGACTAAGAATGTGCTTTACAGTCCTGTAGCAGACAAACGACACGAAGGAGTCTGTGAAATCAGTGTTTACTGATTTGCCACTCAGGGTTGATCTACCTCGGTGTTCTGGGCAGTCAGTGGCCCAAGGTCTGACCTGCACCCAGCCTCCGAGATCCTTGGGGGTTCCGTGGCTCACATTCGCCCATGGTATCCCTGTCCGGCGACGCGACACACCCCCATTTGATTGTGACCGCGGTCATGTGCGAGGAATTGCTCTGATTGTTTCCGCCAGGACAGCTGTCCTGGGCTCAATTCTCTTTAGTTTCCTTCGGGAGTAGGCCTGTTCGATGCATAAAGGGTTTTTGGAGGGCATGGGACCCTCGGATTCACTACCTGAATATTTTAAAAACTACAATATATTACTTTGCGTGTTTTGTTGAGATCTCCTCCTGCATCGTAACTTGAAGCTTGGGTAGAATACTACTGGGCTCTAAAAACATATATCCACATGTTTGAGGGAACAGCATACTGGAAATGTAGCTGTGAGACGTTGAACATGTACTCTGGGGACTTAAAGTTACTGAATATTGGGACAGCTCTGACTCTGTATATTTATATGACCTGTGATCGATTTTCAATGCTATCGAGGGTTTTAATTTACATGGCTCAGATCTGCTCATTTAGGGCCCCTACAGCAGTGCGAGCCAACTGGATCAGAGCAATTCCTCGCACGTGACCACGGTCACAATCAAAATGGGGGTGTGTCGCGTCGCCGGACAGGAACACCATGGGCAAATGTGAGCCATGGAATCCCTCGAGGATCTCGGAGGCTGGGCGCAGGTCAGACCTTGGGCCACTGACTGCCCAGAACACCGAGGTAGATCAATCCTGAGTGGCAAATCAGTACACACTGATTTCACAGACTCCTTCGCCTTGTTTGTCTGCTACAGGACTGTAAAGCACATTCTTAGTCTGCAGTGCCCTCCACATCGCTCATAAGTATGTGTGGATGATACCATAGGTCATCTAACTCAGGTTTGCCCGCGCTGCACGAGATCTCAGTAAAGTACGCATACTATAGCATTACATTTTCTAGAAACATGTTACATATAATCTGAAGAGGCCATGCCCTCCGAAATCGCCACGCGATCATGACTATATTATTTATAGAGGCATAGGCCACGAACTGAGCCCACAGCAGGCGATCTCAGCAAACGACCAAAAACGCCTCAAAACGGGGGGAGAAAAAAGGCCGCGCCCTATGTTCCGCAAGAAGCTGTAATATAGATTTTTTTCGCAACTTTCAGATACGCGACACGACGCGTCTCGGTCATGTGCCCATATGTGACATGTCACCGTGGCCCGGCAACCAATACTTCCTCTTCTCTCTCTCCTTCACCTTGCGCTGCCTCTTCATGGTTTGACTGCGCGTCGCCACAAGAATAAGTGGTCTGCCGCTGCCCGCGCTTGACTACGTGTCGCGCATTTTCCAGGAGTACATTAACGGAGACCAGTAGGTTGGCGCGTTCTTTCGTGCCCGTGTTAACTTTGTGAATCTCTGTTTCTCCATTCGCCGCCATCAGTGTTGCCTGCTGGGGGCCCGAGCTTTGATTACGCACCGTCTCGGCTTCAACTACGCATCGCCTCCAAAGTGGCTCTGCTATTGTTAAGGATGCGGCCCAAGCTTGATGATGGGACGCTTGGGCGTCGCTTTGATACGAGTATCGACGAGAAGAATAGGACTGGGACTCGCCCAGTCCTATCATCAGTACGCGAGTCCTATCAATGAGGAACAGAGAATAGGACTCGCCCCATCAAAGATAGGACTCGCGCCATCAAGAACGGGACCCCAACATCTCAACAATCAGATTAGCCATCAGATGTGTGACCGCAGTTCGCCTGGGCCGCATCGGGCGCTGTGCCGGGTTCTTATCTTTCCCTTCCTTTGTCCCACCATGTTCGAGGCAGCGGCCGATATATCACAGGGTGAGATTAAAGCCTACAGAAAATTTGTGAGCATTCTTTATCCCAGGATAGTCCTAGACGTACTAATATCTTATCGGGTCTGGAGGCATTTCCAGTGGTGGTGGGCGATCCGACTCACGATCCCTTCTTCTCTGCGGAAAATGCAACTTCGTGGATTACCTCACTTGGGGTACCAGCTCTACCTTGAGCATGATGACTCGGAGCCTCCCTCGTTGTATAATCCTGAGGATGCATCCACAACACAACTCAAGGCTTATCGAAGCTATGTACGTCCCAGGACTCTCCCCACACTTTCTTTTTTGATGATGCATACTTGGATTCAGATGCTGGGTGATGAATACTTGGGTCATTCATTTTTTTAGCTTGGATAATACAGAGTCCTGGATTGCCCTCGTTCCATTCCAGGCATATATGGCTTTGGCCTATGGGGCATATCGCACGACGGACTCAACACCGTTCAACTCTCGGGCGCCATCTTGGGCTGCTTCTTCGATGTCTCTTGCTGGTTCAAGGGCTAGCAGCCGCATGTCATTTCTCCCATCCTCTGGCGCGAGTTCCCCCGTCTCTCTTGCACCAAGTGATCTACCTTTGCGCCCACCGATTTCTATGTCCATTAGCGATCTCATCGTCATTGATGATTCCGACGACGACAATCCGTCAGAAAACCAAGCTCTCCATGCAACTACACCGATGAAGGCCTCAAATGTTCATCCACATGCTCCAATACCCAAAGTTGAGCGCCCGATGTCCCCCTCGTTTTCCATCCCAAGGAAACCTGCCATGGCTGGGAAGCGCAAGGGCAAGGCAAGATCAGATCCGACATAATCAAGATCACTCGGGAGCTCGGGGTGAACACGATTATTTAGATAGCCACTGTTCCAGATACCTGGACAGTTCCGATCACTCCTACTGCATACCTGGTCGATGTTTTGGGTTCAAAGGCTCTGTTGACTGTGTCCGGCAAGGTTTTATCTCTTGACACCTTCATACGAGCTGCGGTATGTGGTATGACGATCTACATATATCCTGCTTACTCACCAATGTCACAGGACCAAGAATCCTGGCGGGGATCGACAGGCCGCCCCAGAGGCGATGTACAGGTCAGGGGGTCTAACCCCGGATCTCAACAAGAAAGTTCTTTGTCGTCGTTGCCAATTTTACTGCAACGGAAGTCGACACCTGTAAATACATTGACCCGGATCTTTTTGCTGGGTGCAAACGCTATGAACCAGATTACGAAGCGATGAAAGAGCTTTGGAACCACGAACTTGATTCCAATGAACGTGAAGCTGCTTCTGGCAACTGGCATAATCGCGCGGTGTGTATCCCTCCTGTACTGCATGTAATTTCTGAGCTGAACTTTAAAGGTTTTACACTCGCATAGTCAATTCCAAATGCAAGGTCCGCTGCGATGGAGTACCCACTCTTATTCGCCGCTCACGTGTAGGTCACTTATAATATATTCATTCTAATGCTAACTATTCACACAGGGTGCCCCTGTCTCTGGACAGACTCTGTTTGTTGGGTGCTCAAAATGGTCCAGAGCTCAGAAATTCGACCACGTCTATTGGCCTATTCCGGCAAATGTTGACGAGAAAGTATTGCAATTTGTGATGGAGAACGATGGGCTACTACCGATGGGGGAAATTACGGAGAACGAAACCTGTGTTCTGACTGTCCACCCAAGGGTTGGGTTGAAACATTGTCGTTTGTGCTCAGTCCCAAACATACTGTCCCAGTTCATCTCACGTCACATTATCCAGCCTTCAGTCATATTATTCGTGGGAGAATTATGCCAGGGAAAATCACGAAACGCCTTTGCGACACTGAGATGCTCATTTTCCTCCCGGTGGATGCGGTCTACGCACACAAAGCTTTAGTGGTTTTACGCAATCCACACAACCACCCCGGCTCATCCGAAAGCCAAGCCAAGTGCCAGAGACCGCCTCCAGCTCGGGGAAGCTGTCCAAGCTGCCGGTTTAACCGGTCTAACCGTCCAGAAATTACTTAACGGTGAATTTGCCAAACTATAATCTATCCACATCTAATGAATTGTTGACAGCACCATCCACATCCATGGTTTACGAGGGGGGGCGAGTTTCAGAGAGTAGTCCGGCCTTCACAGACCAGCGCAAGCTACGAGACTTCATCACTGAGCAGAAGAAGAAGGAACACCCCTACGGGATGGGGTGGGAAGGTATTTAAACTGTTGATTCCGCATATTCAAATAACCTTCATTCGCCGCAGGGGTCCTTCACCATCTCAACACGCGCGAAATTAAACTTCTGAAGGACAGCCGTTATATCCACTACCGCCATGTCTAAAAATGGGTTCCATCTCGTTGTCACTATGCATCCAGAAATCGTGTCGTTCATCTCATTTGATTTATCTGTCCACATTGACTATACTTTCAAGCGAGTCGAAGGCACGATGGATGAATGGGAGGTAGCCGGATTTCTGGATCGGTTCAAATACCGTGAGTTGAGACCGTAATTATCAGGATTTTCTAACCACTACATTGGCTAGGTCTCACATTTGCGAGTCTGTACTGCGACAAAAAATCGCTAGAGGCCTTCGCTCAGCTTTTGGCGAGCTGTTTGATACTATCCAGCAGGTGACCGGCGAGAAATTCAAACTTGCGCCATTTTTCCCCGACGCCAAATGCCGTATTATCATGATGGATGGCGAAGTTCCACAAGCACAGGGCTTGGCAAAATTCCTTGGGACGTACAATGACCCAGAGATTAGCGGGTTGTGGACTCGCGACGCGGTGAAGCTGCTGAAGTCATGTCTGAAGACATGCAATCCTCATTTTGAACGGTGCGTTGCCCAACATTTCCCCAGTTCCCCGCCCCCCTCACTATCTCCGGAATTGTAGCCACCTCGACGAATTGCCCATGGAGATCCCCAAACCGGTCATTTTGCGCCTTAAATCCATCATGAGCCTATCAACCCAGGAAGATATCGATAAATGGCACCAGTTCTGCAGAGATCAAAAACAGGAGGCCATTATCAGTGAGCTGATTGCTAGGAACTCGAGTAAAAACTGACGTTGAAAAAGACTGGTATGCCCACAAACTCGCGAATCCATGGGTCCTTCCGTCTGTCAACAAATTCCTCTCCAATATCAAACCGGAGGATTGGGACATCACGCCGTCGCACTCCAATTATGTGGAAACAGCACATGCGGGTCGCAACGCTGAAACTTCAGTTGGAGTGGGCCTCCTAACAGCAATTCTTCAGTACACTTCTTACACTGTCCCTGGCCGAGCATCTTCTGATTCGTCTATAGGGCTCAGGAACGCGATGATATCAGGGCTGCAGAACTCGCACAGATTCAACGCGATGGCGTGATGCGAAATCGTTGGAACGGGAGCTCCGCGAACGAGAGAAGTTATCGGCTCAACGCAAGGTCTGGAAGATCCAGAAGGCCGCAGTCCGCAACGACCAGCTCACCAGCTATGATACGCTCAAACTTGAGCGGGACACCGGCTCGGATGAGAACAAGGCATCCCTCGAGCGTCAGAAGATGCTCGACTCCCAAATCAAATCGCTGCAGGAGGAAATGAAACTCGACGCGCATCGTACTGATCTGAGGGAGAAGATTAACGAGCTGCGCAGAGATGTCGACGCCGAGAAATCGCTGCGGCGCGAGTGGAATGTCCGTCGCTCGGCAATCGATGTTGAACTTGAACAGCTTCGGAAGGGCCCGTTGGCTGGTGCCCGCATAAAAGGCAGACGCCCCACTCAACGTCCATCTGGAGAGGATTACTCGGACCCAGAGGACCGTAGTGACATCGGGGGTACAGATTTCACTGGTCCCGGCGAAAATTATGGCAACTCGGGTGTGTTTTCTTGCACCAAACTGATCTCCACTTACCTCTGATCTCCAGAACTCGATGTTGGACCAATCCAAGACGAATTGATACCTGCTGAGATGTATCCTGCAGCGAATCAACCTGAGCTGCAGTCAGCGATACAAGGTATCACATTGACAGTCTCTATTCATTCCTAGCTAACCAAATCACAGATTCCGGTCTGATCTATCTGCACGATGAGAGTTTGAACACCGGCTGGATCCAAGCAGTAGCTTCAGTGCTGATCTCACCGCCTTCGAAGAGAGTTTGTTCGGCAATCCATCCGGCTCTAGCAGGTTCGATCTGGCGCAATTTCTGGTCGATGTCGATCCATCAACCTTGGATCTCACTGGGTACAACAATGTTGCTCTCGGGGAATATAATGGTGACTGGAGTGCTCCTGCCCTCGACTGGAGTGCTTCCGCTCTTGGTGTTAACACCGGTGAAGTGGAATCCAGAGAGGACGCCAATTGGCTCGAATATGCGGGCCCACCAGCTGTTGATCATCTAGGAACCGACAGTGACATGGTAAGTCTCCCGTTACAGCTCTGAAACCACAACTGAGTCGTTTTGAAGTTCGATTCATCTGCAACTGGAGGAGAGCTCCCACATCTTCCCCCCCTCGGCGCCGTCACCCTCTACCACAGCAGCGGATCAGCCCCTCGGTGACGGTGACATTGACGTTGACGACGAACGGAGAACATCCGATTGCCCCCCAGGATATTGACCTTGAGTTGGATCCCAGGAATATAATCCCGGGGAAGCGGCAGCGCACAGCATCCACACGTGCTACCGATGCTGCCGACGCAGCTTCCAGACCCGCCAAAAAATGATTGCCCGCTGGGTGAGTTATTCCTCAGTTACATCATGAAGGCCCGCTAACATGTGTACAGTGTTTCATGAGGATGGTTCTTTTGTTATCTGAGGAAATGGTAGCCTACTTCGGGAATTCAACTTCCCAAATTCAACTTTATGAAGAGTGAATATTATGGAATTCAACTTTCGTCAACTGCGGTGTCCGATATGACCTGGAATGGTTTTACATGTTCTTTCAATACAGTGTCAGAGTCAACCATGAATAACATTCGATGTAATCTTTTACCTGTTTGCTCCGGTGTGGAGGCCTTCACAGACGTGACGTCGATAAATGCTGTATCATTTCATGAATAATTGAATGCCGGCCGGGAGGTGGATGACTAGTAATGTGGGAACTACTGCTCTAAAATTCATACCCATGAGTCAGAAGCCCCGCATAATATTTCTGTCTACACCACGCCGCGCGCGACTCGAGGAATGCGGTGGTGTGTGACAATGGTCACATATTGATGTCCGTGATCTGCCGATGCGGCGGCGGGGTGTGATGGTCCGTTGATGGTCCGAGTCCTATTCTCCAACGGCGAGTCCTATCCTCCTTTCCTCATCAATAGGACTCGCGTACTGATGATAGGACTGGGCGAGTCCCAGTCCTATTCTTCTGGTATAGACTCCTTTGATACTGGGGGACTTATTTAATACCCCGGTGTGGGGGTGCTGCCCTTGTCTCTTCTCTTTCAACCTCCATCCACCCCCGCCCTCCTCACATCTATATGGCGGACTTCGCAGCCCCGGTTGTGCCAACGGTGGTGCTACCCAGATGGAGCCCAAAGAACAAGCAGGACGACAAGGGCCGATTAATATCGAAATTCATCAAGGACAAAATATACCCGATATTCAAGGAGAGACAAGATGCGCCCACGACCCACGGGATGGAAACAACGAAGGACTATGTAGGCTCCATGTTGTTTCCGATGGTCAAGAAAGAATTCCAGATCGATGGAACATACGCCGTGGGCCCATTCAAAGAGGTACGTGTTCTGCGAATGGTTGGAAACCAGGACTCTGAGTGTGTATAGACGATGTATGGCATGCTTAACAACAAGAAAAACTACACCAACAAGAAACGACCTTCGGAGTTAGCGATCGCGCCGGCGTCGCGGAAGCGTGGAAAGAACGCGCTGGGTATTTTCAAGAAGGCGGAGCACACTGCAATCAAAGAAGAGGTGCGGAGGAGATTGGTTGGCATGGTATGGACGTCCAAGGACGGTCTGGCGCTGAATTCGACGCACAAGGTGGTGCAGGAGATGTTTGATGGCAGTACACCGGCGGTGAAGAAGGCGATGACCGACAAGGCAAAAGCATATAATTTGCAACTCGAAGCCGGGCCATCTGCGGAGGAAATTGCGGAAGAGATCACCCGGTAAGACCTTCGGATCGGAGAAGGATGCTGATTCTGACGATGTCACAGAAACCAGATTAGTGTCACGACTTTGGTCGCACCGAAATTGCAAGAGCTCGTCGGGCACGGCCCAGGCCAAGTTGGAGCAGCGGTATTCACTGTCGCGGTACTGTACAAGGATGCTGAAGGGAGGATCTGTAAGTCCAGGTACGCAGCATCGTTCGTTACGTTGACTTCTCCGTGTTTAACAATTGAACAGCGTCTCGGTTGGAAAAAAGGGTCCGTCAGACCTGACAAAGTTCAAGTACTCAGCCGAAGAGCAGACTCGACTGATGAAGTGGGGAAAGCAGCTGCTTGGTACGTACTGACCGCTAGCGAGGAATATATTCATCTGACACAATGTCCAGTTCGGGTCCTCCAGGATGAGGACGGGACCCTCATACTCCCGAACGACGATCCAATTACTTTGTCCAGGCATGAATTGTTAGGCATCCTTTCCCAGTACTTCGGTAAGTCATATGGAACAGACAACCCGAGTAAGCTAACGATTTACCAGAGGCTGGAGGCGCCACGGTCCGGGTTCCCGTCACACGAGAATCAGGACGAGTCCTGGTTGATCTGGAGAAGGCCGCCGTCGAAGAAATAAGAGAGTACTACGGGTACGCCCTCAGATGCCAGGAAGTTGGTGAAAAGCCGGAACTTACAATTGAGCCACAAGCGAGCACCGACGACAAGGCTCCCGATGACGAGGTTCCCAACGAGAAAGCTCCCGAGGACAAGGCTCCCGAGCACATCGCTGCCGACGACAAGGCGGCCGACAACACGGCTCCGGAGGACAAAGCTGCCCAGGACCCGGCGAGCGATGAGATTGATTTTTCGTCTCCGCTGATCCCAACACTCCCCGTGGACGACATAGCGAACGAGGTAGCGGTAGCTCCTCCCCGGAAGGCGGCAGGGGGAAGCAAAAGGGGGAGTGGAGGCAGGAGGGGCGGCGGAGGGGAAACGATGGTGGCAGGGGAGGTAAGGCAAAGGCGGGCGTCCTTGATGCCGGGAGCGAACTTCCTTTTGCTCCTCCTCCGCCTGCGCGTACTCCCACCGGTGACGGCCCAGCGCATCCGCCTCAGAAGCGGGGGAGGGCGACGAAGACAACAGCGAACAAAGCTAATGACGACGAAGAGCCCGCGGCAAAGAAACCGAAGCAGACTGGGACAAATAAGAGAAAGGCATTGGAGGCTCCGGTAGGGTCGGCGGCGAAGAAGCAGAAGCAGGGGGCAGTTGCGCCCACTACTAATCGTTTCCAGCCGCTCAAGACCCGCGGCGCAGTCGCCTCCGCCGGGTCCGCCCTCGTCCCAGGGGGAGGATGATCAGAGGATATTTCTATCCCATGGTACGTCTCTCAAGCTCGTCTGGCGTATCTGAGTCATAAGGATAGACCGGAACTGCCTCGTGGCTTCTCCTGGAATGATGAGTACGAAGAAGTATTCGGGATGGCCCCGAAACCTGTCTACTGAAGGTAGAATGCTTCTTCATTCTACCTATGATTCCTCTGACAAACCTGCCGCCAGCGTCTTGCGAGTATGATACGACAAAATACCGATAAATTTACGACACGATAGTATACAGAATACATGTGAAATGCTCTCTCCCAATGCAACGCGCCCGTGCACGACTTGTCTATAGTCTTAGAGGAACTACTTCTAGTAGCTCTAGTGCGTCTAAATATTTTCACACGTATTTGGCTAATGATCATAGCAGGCTGTAGTGTAATGGATACAATTATTTATCCCCTCGAGAGTGATGATTGGCTTGCGGTCCAAGCGACTTATTTTGCACACGCCAAGCGATCTGCAAATATCGCAATGGCTGGTCGGGTGTTTTGGTGCGTGTGATTCATCCTAGATGTATACTTCCAGCACGCGCGGTGCCAGCCATTCATTCTGTGGCTGCCTCTCATTCTAGTTTAATGGCGAGAACAAAATGAACTCTTGTATTTTCATTTTGGGTCGGGGTTTCAGTTTATTCATTTTCATTCCGGTG
>JARGYA010001173.1:0-20338 GCA_029204335.1 Mycena vulgaris
ACTGTCAAGGTGCGTCTCATTCCTCTTTTTAATTCGTTTTCTACCGTGCCCTCCACATTGTCATCTTCGTGTCCCTTCATCATCGCTCTTCCACATTCCTCCGGTGCTGCCATTCGTCCATCTTTGCCCTACATTATTCCATCATCTTCATCCCTCCTGCGCTGCGCCGCCCGCGTTCGCCAACCCTCCATTTCCTTGATTTTTCCTTCTCGCCATCGCGCAGCGTACTAACGCCGCTCCACAGCTACTCTACAGTCGGTCGGTATCGCGGGTGCGCGCCCCTCTTCGTCCTACTATTCATCGGCGCGCAGGGCGGGGGCCTTTTCTACCTCGACCCACACCACTCGCGCCCCGCGGTACCGCCCGTTTGTGCCCAGCCCGCATTCACGCGGTCCGCATCGAGCTGCTGTGGGGGCTCGCGGACGACGGCGCCACGACGCGCACACAACGCGCAGACGCTCACGAGCTCGACGCGGCCGCCGGGTGGCGCGCTCACACCCGTTGAGGAGGCGCACTTTGCGCGCGCGTACTTTGCGGCGGAGCTGCACACGTTCCACTGCGAGCGGGTGCGCAAGATGCCGCTTATGGGTCAAGGGCGCGTCTGCACCCGCTGCGTACGGAGACGACGACGACTGCGTCAACGCGGGCGGCGCGATCGAGATCGAGGACGACTGGGTCGCCCCCGTCGCGCCGCCACCCGCGCCCAACATCAAAAAGTCATCGTTCACGGGCAAGGCCAAGTCGAGGACACAGCAAGAAGGCGGTTCCGGTGCCCAGCGTACACTACCGCTTCCCCCCCGCCTCCGTCGAAGACGGCGCTGCCCTCACATCGTCGCCGCAGTCTCAGCCGGAGCCGGAGCGGGAGGGGGAGCGCCAGCGGAACGCGACGGTCTCGTCGCGCTCGGGCGGGGAGAGCGGGCAGCGCTCACGCGCGGGATGGCGGACGGATGGACGCAGAGCGGAGGCGTCGCGGGGTGCTCACAGAGTATTGAGCGGCGCGCGCCCCTACGTTCTTGTGGATTCGGCCTTTTTTTCTTTTCTTCTTGCCACTACGCAGTAACCGCTTTCTTGCTCTCTTTACCTTCCTATCCTTGGGCCCCTACCTAACCTTCCCTTCGCGTTTCCTCTTTGCGCCGGCTCTCTCCTTCGCTACCTGCTTTCTTCTCTCATTCATGTTCCTCGCTTCCTGTCGCACGTATATTTTGTTTGAACTATCACTGTATCTCCTCCCTCCGCATGCACCTACATATTGATACCCAGCAATTATCTAATTTGTATCATCCTCCTGTAAACCTTATTCTGTTTCGCTTCTGCTGCATGACGCTGTGGCTAGGCTACTTCTACCTTCCTTTTTGCTCCAACAACTCGTTCGTCGACCTAAGTGACCTTCCCGCTGATAGTGGGATCCATTTACAATATCCGAATCACCGGAATCCTTTCGCACATCGTCATCCTGAGGCGCTGGACTACAATCCCAGGCGGACTCGTCCGGGTCGAAAATCCACGGGATCCACCAAGTATCCACGGCGCGTTTACTCTCGCTTTCATCGTCAGGAAGGATCAAAAGCCTGTTGGGATCCTCCAGTACTCGGATTCCTTCTCGAGCAGCAAGTAGAGGCCTCTGGCCTTCTTGTCTCTCGAATTTCCCAGACCTGAAATCTTCTTTATGATTGGCGCTCTTGAAACTCTCTGGATCGTCGCTCTCGAGTTAGCTCTAGGATCAGTGCTCAGACTGAGCCCATTGGTTTTCTGTCCAGTTTCACATCTTTTCAATATCACTTGACGCACATTACGCGGATGCATGACTATGCACAAGCTCTACAGGCAATTCAAACAGCACCATGAACCTTCAAAGCCTCCATTTCTTAGCTCGATAAAGAGGACGATAACATAAAAGGGCGGCAGGAAGGCATAAACCTCGGTAATGGCCTCTGCCAATGCTGCTTTATCTGCGGAAGAGTAGAACCCTTTGGGCACGAAGATGCGGTGGAGAGGCATTCCAGTTTCTGGGGCTTAGCAGACCTCCGACCTTGTATTTATACGCGTCGCGGTTAGCAGTCCTACCGGGGGTCTCGCGCCTCAGTGCGGCATACTGGAGAGCGCCCTGACCTCGGGCTTACACCAGCTCGGCCGAGGTATGACTTACGATGATTGCTCTCTTGAGCTGTCGGCGAATGCAGTCAGTGGGTAGATCCGCCGGATTGAATTTAGTAGTCTCGGGGGGAAAACATTGGAACGTAGAAAGGTGCGCAGCTCAGCTGTCTGGGGCGCAGTTTGACCCCGGACGATTTGAAACTCATGGTAGCGAAGATAAGGTCGGTGCAAAGTAAGCACAACGCCCGGTCATCGGACCGCATATCCGCCTATCCGCGTCTCCTAAAGGTCAAAGAAATTCATCAAGCAATTAAAGTAAAACTACCTATCTACTATATTCCCCCGACTGCCCCCCGCCCCCCCCCCCCCCCCCCCCCCCCCCAGCCGTTTCGTCAGGCGGTTCAGGCTGCCCGCCACTGAACGGACAGCAGAATCAAAAGCATAATTCTTGACGCCGGTGCCTATGCATCTTGAAACTCGGCACACCGGGGGAGACGGGTTTTCCGTGATAGACCGCACTGCCCCGTGCCCTCGACCCAGACTCGAGAGAGGATATGATTGAATCATAGTAACGTTTGAGCCGGACAGAAAATAGCAGAGAATCGATTGAGCAGAGACTTGTTTCGCAAACCAGGTTCACAACCGGCTGCCTTATGTACTCTTTGACCTGGAACTTCATTGCAAGTTCAGCTATGTGATCTATTCTTGGCCGCGGACTGCCAACATTCAGTACGCAACCTTCCGCATCACTCGCGACGTCCAACAATTGGTTGTCGTCGCAGTCCCTTTCCACGGCGGCATGAAACACGGCTTGGGGATATGCGCCTGGATATGAAGGTTATCGGTCGATAACTTCAGTTTTCTGCAATGGGTCGCCCCACAAATTTATGGGTGATCGACGGTCTCTACCGCTAGGCTCACCCTATCCGAGTCCTCTTCCCCTTTCGGAATCAGCATCCGTGTCTATTTCATCGAAGGCTTAGGCGTACAAGGAATAGTGCAGGATCACCATTACACCACTCACGGCGCCCTTGCAGGAGTGGACGCCGCGCTCCCGCAGATCAACGCTCTCCAGCGCGGCATCGCTCTAGACGTGCACCCCGTGCGCGTCCTGGATATCAAATTCGATATCTCGACGCCAGACGGAAGGAAATCGGGGGACGGGGATGTACCGTATAGATGGGCACGGCGGGATGTGGGTGGAACGCGTGCTTCGCGGTGCATCGGAGGTCGGGCAGGTCGGTGAGGCGGAAGATCCCGAAGCTGGTAGGAAAGAGAGGAGTCAGTGGGGGTGGAAAAAAAAAACGAGCGGCGCAGCAAGACGCGATTTGATATTATTTAAACGGACAAAGTCGTGATGAAACGAGGAACGCAGCGACTAAGGAAGGCGCGGGGTAAATTTTGGAGAATGAAACGCACTTGGGATCGCAGACGACCGCGAACGACTCGGGAGCATCCGTTGAAAGCTCGCGTGTGTGTGCAGGTCGACTGAAGACGTGAAACACGATTGTGTTGGGTGGGTGTGGATCTGCGGGAAATAATAACGACGCGGCGCGACGAAACGCGAATAAAGGAGAAAGAATCTTACCCGGCCGAGCGTTATAAGGGCGCGCTCCTCAGTAAATCCCAGGACGCTCTCCTCATCGTCCATGGTGCAGGTATCGCTCGTTGCGTGCTACTTGGGAATGACCAGCGTGTCGACAACGAAGCAGGATTTGCCTGGGCGTCGTGGTGAGACGGGAGAAAAAGGCAGACAAGGGGGAAAGGAATGAGAGATTCTGATTCAGAGGGAAGAAATAGAGCACGAATCAGATGCGGGAATGCCGCGAATTGGGAGGCTAACAAGATAATGAAACAACAAATGAAATGAACAACATCTCGTGTTACTTCCCCCCAACAACAGTCCGCACGTCTCTAAATCCCGCGCGCTATTCGCGCTTGCGATGCCGAGGAACCGCGGCAGCGTCGCGTGCGGGAGCACCACCGTCCGTAGGCGCACGTGTGGCGAGCTGTTGCGCTCCGCACGCGCGGCGGTGGCGCGCGCGGCCGCGAGCGCCTCTTCGCGCGCGCGCTCGCGGGAGTGGCGACTGACGCGGAGTACGCCGCGCTGGAGGTGGGTGCAGCTCGTGCGGAGTCGAGTGCAGCCCGCACGCCGACCGCTAGCGAAGCCTACTCCCGCCCTGCGTTATCGGGGACGACGCCGGTGCAGCGCGTGGAAGCGTCGAGCTCCACGCCCCCTGCGTGCGCGGTGCGTCACATTATGGTGGGCGAGCGCGGGGTATGCGACGGGGCTCGTAGTTGGAAGCCTTCGAGGCGCAGGTCTGGATTGGTATCAGCAGACGATGGGGGAGAAGATTGAAACACGCGCCGCTGGTGCGCAAAGCGCTCATGCGTAGAGCGAGGTCGTCTTGCGGATCCGCCTGCATCGTGAAGGTGGTCCGGTAGGTAGGTGCTTGACTTCTAAGCAGGAGATATTGACCAAGGAAAAGAAATGAGAACAAAGGGAGTAAAATAACGGTCAGTAACTTGATCAGGGCATTGACAAATACCCGGACTTCGCCCGCCACGCACCATCTTCTGAGTCTGTACTCTCCTCGTCGTATTCGTACTGCCCTGCGTGCGCCACGTGGAGCGGCATCAGTCCCGGCGCCGGTGTCGTGTGCGTCGAGGACGCGTAGCTTGAGGCCCTCGTGGATGAGGCGTAGCTTGGCGCGTAATTGGAGGACGCCGTGCCGCACGACTCCGGGGGTGCATTCGGGTTCGCGCCACTGAACGAGACGCCCGCGCTCGCGGGGTATCGGGGGCCCATGCCACTGGGGTTCGTTGGGGACATCTGCGACGCGGTGGACGACGGCCCGCACGCGAGGGTGGGCGGGAGCGGGGAGGGCTGCGGTGCGCTCGGATGTGTGCCGCTCGATGCCAGTGAGACTGCGGCGGCGATGGTGAATACGGATGGAGCAGGAGACAAGTAGCCGGACGAGGTTGATGAGAAGGATTTGGGGTAGGAAGCGCTGGATATCGGCGGCGGGGGGGTATACTGGTGGGACGAGGAACCCGCGAGCGCAGCGGCGCGCACCGCAGCCTCTTCGCCTTGCGCACGCCATTGTGCAGCTTTATCCGCCACAACGCGCTTGGCCAGCGCGTGGAATTTCTGTGACGCGCGTTGCTGCGGCGATGGGTTATTCGTACTAGCAGCATTGCGGCGCAGTAGTATGAAGAACGAGGGAGGGAAGGTGCAGAAATACCGTACCTGGGGAGAGCGTCTGCGGATGTGGCGGCGCTATCGGCGTAGCATGCGTATCGGTAGACAAGGAAGGATGTTCTGCGGCTGAAGATCAGCATTCAATGTGCGCGGACGGAGTGGGACATGAGCGGGACAGCGGCATGAGCAATAGGAGGCGCGGATGAGTGAGTAAGAGGATCGAATTGGGGAGTTAGACAAAGATTATACGAAGAGTAGTCAAGACAAGCAGTAGGACTCACCGCCATTAAATTAGTTTTCTGCTCCGCCGTCAGCCCACTCCCATAATCCCGATGCCCTGAGATTTTTCCCACGATCGGCCATGGCGTATTCGACCAACGCAAGCTCCATTTCGGTCCCAGCATCCCTACTGCCTCGCGGATTGCTGGCTGTGGGCCCACCGAGAGCGCCATGTGCCAGCGCCTTGCCCTCGCGTGAGTCGCGTCGATGGACGTCGGCACGCCGCTGATAGCGCTTGAGGTCGAGGTCCTTGGACGATGAGGTGTCGGGATCGGACTGTGCGATGGCAGCGAGCTCAGATATGGTTGCTAGATGGGCGAGGAACGGGACGGCATAAGGCGCGGGACGGTGTGGCTGGCACGTGATACTGCGGTTGCTTCAGGTCCGGATCACCACTTGTTCTCGACCACCATGTCCTCGAAATGTTCTCCGTTTTCTAAGGGTCAGAATGCCTTGGGTACCTCGCTCTGTCGTACATCTCTACTCCCCCGAAGTCTTGGAGGTCAACGGAGCGTTCTGGGCAAGGGGGTTTGAATACCCGAAAAATGTAAGATAGGCGTCAGTCACTCCCTACGAGCGTTCACGTGATGTGTCACGCATGACGTGTGACGGCAAAATCTCGAGGGTCGAAACACAACCTACGTTTTTTCGCATGTTTTCGATGGTTCTGAGGAGTTTTTTTTTCGGATAAAAATAACCAATTTTTGGACTTGAGGAAATCACAGTGTGAGGTTTAGAAACCCGTCGGACACAACCAGACCGACCCTCCGTGCATTGATGAGCCTACACGGGTGTCACCGCCAGGTGTGTTGTAGGCGCCATTACCCGATATGGTGCGTGGGAACCTTACATAAGCGGCAAATTTCGGGCGAAGAAAATCCCAAAAGGTGCCCAATCGCCGAAACAACCATTTCTGTGGTCAAAAAAAAAATGGGTTAAAAAAATCTTATAAGGCTCCATCAATAATAAATATTTTCAGATTCTGAGACCGAGGATCTCTTTTAACCATCCAAATGGATCATTTCCAGGCTTTACTTTGTGGCCGACGCCTTATCGTTGTCACACTTTGATCACGTGAACGCTCGCAGGGAGTGACTGACATCTATCTTACCCTATGTCGGTATTTTTATTTCAGGGGCCTAGGTACCTCCCCCTCCCCCACGTGATGAAGCACGTGCCATCAAATTCCCTTTTTGGGACGTCGCCCCCACAGCTCAACTACGCCGCCGCCGTACGCCGCCGTTTTCCGCCTCCGCACGGCACACATACCCAACCCTTGCCCTGATTTTCACCTCGGCACACTCTAGATGATACTGTGGCTAAATTAGCATCTATGTCTCGCAATAATTGCGGCACACACCCAAATCGACTCGCATCCGGCTTTGCCACACTTAATCGTCACGGTAGCGTCGTCTTGCTCCTCCGGCGTCACCACGCGGTCACAGTCACAGAGTTTCTGCCTTTCCGCACGAGATTCTCGTGTACGTTTGGATCTGCCAGTCGCCACAGTGTTCATAGCAGAAGGAGCCGAGGGGGCCGGACCATGAGCCAGATTTGGAGTGGACAGAAGGTCAGGTGTGATGGTAGGCTGTGTCGACCGGTCCTCGTGAGATGGAATAGAGACAGCAGATTAAATGCGAGCTCCGGTACATGCAGCGTATCGTGGAAAATGACTGGTTGCCCGCCCCCTTCTGGCTGAAACTCCACCGAACCAGATGACGCTGTCGTTTGCGAGTCTGATTGCAACACGGTGTGGGACGTAGGAGGTGAACCAGGACCGGTGTGGTGTCATGTGTGAAGAGGCACCTGTGTCTGTGTTCCAATCAGTTGCGGCTCGAGAACTAAGCCAGAGAGATCGGTGGGATGAGGAGGTGAAGGCACTCGCCTTGCCGGCGAATTCGGTTGCACGGCTAGCGTACACAGTAGCGGAGGTCACATTGCTGGAGTCTGTGGCATTGGCGGATCCATGGCCACGCCCACGGCCCCGAGAGCGATTCGATGAGGGCGGTGCCTTCAGAAAATGCTTGGCCTTGCTGAGCTGGTCGCAGTCGCGAAGGAAGTGTGATCAATCACAAAGGAAACACGGTCCTTGAACTTGTGCAGCCATCGCCAATGTTACGTCCTCTTGCTTGATCGCCGGCTTCGACTGGAAATCGCGACGTATGGTGGGCTCGACATCGGCAAAGTTCAGGTCCTCCTTCATGAGGAACTGCAAGGCGAAAGAACGATGGTCCGAGTTCTCGGAGTCCCGCAGCGCTCAAAGAGCAACCATGGTGGCTAGTTCTGTGTCGAGCATGTCGATG
The DNA here is from genome assembly GCA_029204335.1 of Mycena vulgaris. NCBI lineage: Eukaryota > Fungi > Basidiomycota > Agaricomycetes > Agaricales > Mycenaceae > Mycena > Mycena vulgaris. The sequence continues at coordinate 7,879 of JARGYA010001173.1, forward strand.
TCAAAATCTTCTGGGCGTTGTCGGCGAATGAATGTGTCGGAAAAATCGAAAACGGCGAATAAGGCCGGACATGGGCATATCTGGTCAAATCAGGCTGTCAGGTTAGGAGGGCAGTTATAAGGCGCAAAAAACCCCGGAAAAGCGCTTACCAGCCTGACGACGCTTATAAGGACATTTTGGGGGATTTCTCAAAACCCTGGACCCCTCCGTGATGAGGGGTCTCAATTTTCCTACCGCGGTGGGGAGGTCACCGTATGTAGCAAGGGTCTGTAAGGCTGGTGTGTTTACTTGAGCTACGTAGAAATAAATATTACTCTAATATCTAATAAGTGAAGTTCAGGTTGGAAGGACACCACCTGAGTTATGTACCTCGTTCGGCCCACGGGGTCCTGCTAGGATTTTCTTCAAACGGAACCGTTTGACTTCGTTTTTTCATTGTTTCAACACATTCGAGTGTTGTAGGCATACCTAAGGCCCATTCAAAAGATTCCCGCAAATTCTGCTTACCCTTGGGATGGGGGGTATCTGATGGAGCTTGACCAGCCCTGATATGTTTACCTATATAACCTGAGATGGTCTGTTCAGGGCTTATAAGCCCGTCAGGCCCAGTGAGAAACCCGTGTTGGGAGATCTGTTCAGAGCGGTGAAAATGGATTGAACAGATTCTCCACCAAAAAGTTAGCGTGGACAGATTTTTTTCGATTGAGATCTGTGCCCAAATAGAGAGATGTGGTGAAATCGGGCACCGCGTAGTCTACGCGAAGAAATCTGTTGGGATGCATTCATTTGCATCGGTATCGTTGCAATTCCAATTCCAATCCATATGCAGGGAAAAATATAGGAATCCGTTCAAATATGTATCAAAAAGAAGTTGTATTACATCGACTCCGGCTACCGTAGGATAATTCTGCGATGCAGAGATGGCGCATGCCGAGAAACTCGAAGGTGGCATTAGGTAGAAATACCATTCGGTGTCCAAAGTCCAGACATAGGCCAGTCACTTGAAGGAACCTCCAGGGAGCTTCAGAAGTACCAGACAGGTGGGCCACGAGCGCGAGATTCTTTGAAACGATGCTTGAATTTGAGCTTTCCCGCGAGGTTTGACAATGGCTTGAATACAAGAGCTTGAGGGGCTTGAAGCCATAGAGAAGAGACAATGGCCTTGAACATATTGTACCAGCCCAGCTGGTTAGCGGGGACAGCAGAACTCGAGAAGGACCGGGACACTGCGGGAGAAGGTGGGGGAAAGGAAGAAAGAAGCTGTGTGATGCACGTCAAACCACCGCGCCATTTTGATGTCTCGGACATTTAGAATTAGGCGACCTAGAAAATTGTGGAGTGCCGTGCATGGTTTTATTTGAATCGGCTGCACTCGAATTGAACAGATGGTCCGCATGGAAAGACCTCGTGGCTTTGATGGCTTGAAGGAAAAAAAATTAGGAATGGATCTGTCTCGATTCCAATAGATTTTCACTATCTAAACAATTCTGTACAGATCTCCCAACACGGGTTTCTCACTGGGCGTCAGGTCTCGTCAGCCCCTGATAAGGAAAATTCAATTTTTCCGACATGAGAGGGAGGTGGCTGTAACCCTACCACCTTTGTTTAAACAATGCGTCTAGACGGACATCAGTGTTTAAACAGACTGTTAAACCAGGACTGTTTAATCGCTTGTAAGGTGAGTCCCAGCAAAAATTGGTGAAGGGCAGGTTCGAACCTCGGACTGCCTCAATACGACCAAATGTTGGGAAGCAGAACATTCCGTTAGACTAAAGAACCATGATGGGTAGTTGAACTATACTATTGTCAGGTCGTAACGGGCCATCGAAGTTCGGATTTGGCAGATTCAAACTTGATCTCTCACCTAACACATTCCGCCATGAGCTAAATGCACATAATGACATTAGATACTTTGTGATTGACTAGATAACAGATACATATGGGAATATCTACATAGACACTTCTGCTAAATGGACAACTGACTCCTCTCCTCGTATGATCATGAAGGCAATCAAGTTGAATAATGGTTCCTGACACCGGTCAGATTCTGTAAAGGAGTCAATTTGTAAATAGTCTCCTAATATGGGAGAAAGGATGAGTGACCAAATCGGGAATGGCAGGGGTTTTGGGGTTTGAAGTGGGAGGATAAGTACAGCAAGTAGTCCACCAGAGTACTCAGTAAAGGATGAGAGCTGGAGCACCGGACTTGGACTAAGCTAATGAGAGGGATTCAAATGGTAGGTATGTCCACTTTAGTGTAGTGGTTATGCTGTTTCTCGAATTTAACCGCAAGTCCCTGGCTCTGAGTTTGACCCTCGCCTGCTACTAGCCTTTTTGTGAGCTGTTTAATCAGTTGATTAACCACCGCTTAAGCACTGTTTAATCCGCCTCCGTTTAACAGAGGATCGATGATGCATAGGATTATGTGCTCTCATGCTTCTGTAGTACGGCTACAAGCATTAATCACTGTTTAATTATCCCCCTGTCTAAACAGCAATTTCCGTTTCGACGGGAATTGTTTAAACAAAGGTCGTTGCATTTCTTGAGGTGGTGATGTCCGTGGTCAGAGTGGTGAGGATAAGCTTGGGGTCGAGTTCGGTCCGAAGGCTGATATTGAGGAAGTCGTTGTATGCCTTGAAACGCACACCGGGCACCTTTTGATTGTGCTTGGCTTCCAAGGCAGCCAGCATTGCTGCAGGGTCTCCCTTGGCCGCCGGGATGTCGTCCCTCAACGGCTCCTCAACACCCAGCCAGATCTCTCCGCTCGCCCGACTTTTTCTCGTCTCGTACGCTTCAATGTCCGTGCGCACTTCCCTCGTGAGCGCGGATGAATCCGCAGGCGTGGGGTAGACCTCCAACCACTGGCATGCTCGCCATAGACCCTTGGTCTGGGCATAGGCCTCAAAGTTGTCGTAATCGTCGCGAGTGAGGACTGGTCGATCACGAGTGTTATTATTATTTTCCGACATTTCCTGGACTGATAAAGGATGGTGTGGGATAGGGGATGCAGGGAGTACGATGTGCTGGTGACCAGCTAACTGTAGTCGTCAAGATAAAAATTTCGAGGCGATTTTTATTGCGCGGGGCCCATAACCTGTCAGAAAACGGGGCGGCGGGGCGGCGCAGAGATATAATCGAGCGCTCAAGAAACTGGTACGACGTTAGGCGAAGGTGAGTGTATTGTGCGGTATCTACATACCTGGGACGACGTTAGGCGAAGGTAAGAAACCTTCGCCCGCCGTCCCGGTCTACATATACAGAATTAACCCGAGTAATCAATACACTGTTTACATAATGCGCCAAGTCACCATTTCCAACATAACCTTCGCGTCCGAGCCGGCGAAGGCGATGACTTTGAGGCCGTCGCACTTCGCCAACTGGATTAACATGCTGTCGGCCAAACGCCCCTCAGTTCTGCGGATTTCGGAACATAATGGAATGCATACGAGCTGACAGGACCTGGAAAGGTAGACATTAATCCTCGTGGATCTGAACAACCAACTGAAAATCACACACCTGCCCCCGTTGATATGAAGGCCGTTTCACCCTAAATTACATATTCAGCTGGATAAATTGGATAATAGAAGAGCTCTGACCTTCTTCGCGTGGGAGAACTCTTTCCAGCCCATGAACGCTGTCTTGCCTAAGTACCCACTCGTGAATATCAACGCTTCTGCTAGAGTTTTCCTCTTACCGGGCATCCCGGCCGCGCCGACAAACACTGTCCACGGTAACTTGGGGTCTTTTTCGAGGAAAGTAAGCCCCTCCATACTGGGCAGGACGGTGTATTGCTGGTGAGTTAGTGTGAAGAAATCAGTCGGACAGTCTTTCATATAGGTCCGGGGAAGAACTGACGGATGATTCCGTAAACATGCTTCCCCGCCACAACCTTGGGGTTTTCGGAGCGCAGGACGACGCCCACGCCATAACCGTTAATCCTAGGAACGGCTGTATCAGCGTGAATGCAGAGGATGCCACAATGACCGAACGCACGGTGCACCCAGTATGAACGCGTCCTGCGGAGAAACGCAACAGGTGAGCGACACCCATGCGAAATGACTGACACGTACAGCATATGACTTTTTCTCGGCGGCACGCATACTTCCTCACATGTATGGATCGATCGAGAGGACGAGGGTCCTGATCAGGAAGCCTCCATTGAGGGGCGCAGCCTCGAGGTCGATTTCCTTGGACGTATCATATACAGTGGTCTCTCCGGGGATGGGAAAGTCTGAACGCGGGGTCAGCTCTGCTGAGACTTGGCCGTCAACAGATGGGAAGTGGACGGTGCGCACCTTTGGGAATTGCAGCAAACAGGACGCGGGCATTCGTTATCGGAGCCATGACTCGTTCGATCGAGTTGTTTTGAATGTCAAAGCAGGATTCACAGCCGTCTTATATGCTCGTACTCTTCGTCTGAGTAACGGTGTAAGACCATTGTTGCAACGTCATAGTGGTCCGGCCCGAGAGAAGAACGGCGAGTTCGGGGGATGTGAGAATGTTTTCGGTATGATCTTCTCCTGGATCCGGAAAAACGTCACAAAGATTTGTCTCCAGCGGTCGTACACCGAGAATCCAGGCGCACAAAAGCACGGAACAATGCTAGGAAGGTAGCGGACACAAGGACCCACGAAAATCATAAGTATTGGGATACTGGGGCAGCAGCGCGATGGCAGAAGATCTATCTCGTGGAGGTTTTCTTGACGGAGGGAACCGAATGTGAAGTGTAAGGGGTTTCCAGCATGTTACCGGTGTATACATGTGGGCCTCGAGCTATCAGAGATACCGTACTTGAAGGAGGTTCCATCAACTTGAAGCTATACCGTATCGCGAAGTGTCAAGAAGTACTGTGGTTCGGAAGACATTCAAGACTTTGAATAGGTATCGTGAGTCATCACAGAGACTGAATCTTCGCACACCGAGAGCTCGGGCGGCTCGAGCCCCACTCCACTAGGAGTCCAGAGTGATTCTGGGCCGTCATTGTGGAGAAGGCTTTGCATCTCGTTCGTGCAGAGTTCCAGACAAAAACGATGACGAGGAAGAGCAGGAGAGAAAGCGTGATTGCATCAGTTTGGTCATGTTGACTTCCGCGGCGATCATAGGCTGGCAACGCTCCATGACGGGCTCATTAATCGTTGCCGCAAAGGAGAAATGAAGGATACATAATCTCGGGGCGGGGAGTCGAACCCCGGACTGCGAGATACAAGTCCTTGCCTCTTTTGTTCACTCAATACGAAAGCCCGCGGTGTGCCGCACACCACACCCAATCCTTTGCTTTGGTTGGTCCTGGGATAAATCAGCATTCATTTGAATTGACCAAAGGGCAAGAAATTCATACCTATTATTGCAGTCGTCCAGCGTAAGATGTTTAGTCTTCATGTCATTTGGTTGGTAGAAAAATGGACAATGAGCAAAAAGAACCCATTGAGCGTTTCCTGGGGCCGGAGGGAAATTGTCGCGATTTGGCCTCAGACTGGGGGGGAGGGTAATAAATCCGAGGACATTCGAACCGGAGTAACCTAAAATATTCCCGTAAGTACGGCATTCAGAACACCACAAACGACACACCTCGCGCCTACCCATATGGCTCATTCATTTGGGTTCCCAAATGAACCTCATATAGCGTGGCACCAGGGGCTATGCCAGGATACAGCCATCTGTTTGGTACCACAAAACGGAGCGGCAATAGGGTGTGCGTGGACTCAGAAATCTGGCGCAGGGTATATGAGGACTCCGAACCTACTTCCGTTTTTAAACTGGAATCTGGAACGTCTCAAAGTGCATGTGCAGTACAGGCATTATGAATGGGATGGCCAAGGAATTCACTTTCAGTGACCAGGATGAGACATGTACTTGTTCGGTCACTCTGCAGATCTAATGCCTATGAGCTCGGTGCTCCGACACAGAATTGTTGGTTGATGTTCCCTGTTTCGTGTTCCATTGGACATTGTATATACCTATAAAGATGAGCAAAGGATCGAGGAGAATCAGATATATTATAAGGTTGTCCTTGAGCCACACATTCGTGTCCAGTCATCGACCCCGAATATATACAGTAAGGCCGACAAAGTCAGCCAGATGAGCGAGACTTCGATCCCGAAGCAGGGTGGATCGGTTAAATGGGCCGGAAAGAATGCAAGGTGAGATGAGCATGAGAAGCACGGAGATAGCAGGCTCGCCCTCCGCAGATCGTACAGTGCATTGCAGTCTGCGAGTCAATGGCGGACATCCTCGCGCTCATAGCCCGACCGAAGATGTGCTTGGCGCGCTTGAAAGCAGCAGCTGTGCCTGTTTCGTGTGGACGTCGGTGGGATATATCGATGGACGAGGGGCAGGGCACGAAAACTGCGTGGTAAGAGTTGAAGAGCAAATATCAAGCTATCAGTGGGAATGGGCTGATTGTTGACACACAGTCAGATGGAGGAGACAGCCAATTCATCCTCCCACTGATGCGCCACCATTCGGTGAGGCCAAACGATGCACCGACGTCGAGAAGCTGGTGGCGTACGCGATGCGCCTGCCGGGTGCTCTCCACAGCGGACAGAGCTGTGTGGAGCTCGGGCAGGCTCGTGATGTACCATGGGCGGAATCTGGGTTACAGAGGTCGCGCTCGAGTAGTCCAGCGGGTTCAGGGTTCATGTTTGGGGAAAGGTGGACCTGCGAGGGATGCGCAAGCTGCGTACAGATTAGTGTCGAGGACGGAGCTGCCGTTCGCGCGGGCACGGCGCCCGCGGTCTGTGGATGCAAGCTTGCAGCTATGATGTCGTCGGTCGCGAGTCGGTGAACATGCGTGGGCCGTCACGAGGATGCGGGAGTCTGCATACGCGAATACGTGCATGCTATCGTTCGGCTGTTAGTCGAGCACCAATGGACTGGCAGGACAACATCGACGCGATTGGACTGCATACGCGTGTGTGCGAAACAGCCGCCTCTTCTGCGAGTAGCTCTCGGTATCTCGATCGGAGTGAAAATGCGCGTTAATGTAGATCATTGGTCGGATGGGCGAGAGCTACCCTCGCCTGCATTGGGCTACTTACAGGCCTCATCTTATCGTAGCTTTCTGCCCTGTGCTTTGCTTCCCAAGTTTTTCCGTGATTCTGACGCGCTTCGGAGGTCCTGAACCTCGTGGCTTACGGAATGGTACAGGTTTTCTTCAACAGAGGCCTGTCGTTGTCCTGAGGCTGTACGGATTATGAAATCCATGGTCGAGGCTACGATCGAAAGACGGTATTTACGGAAGTGAAACCTGGAATCTGAAACGGTACCAGGAACTACGGTTTCCTTATATTACAGCTCCGCGACGATTAGCAACGGCTGATATATCAGCCCCTCACATTTAGATCGAATTTTCTTTTTGAAGGACACCATATCCAATTTATTGACCAATGCAGCCTCGCCCCAATGTAGTGAACAATACGCAAATCAGAAACTTTCTCCCCGCAGCACTGGCTGATGTGAAGGTCACGAGTCCGGTGAGGTCGGTGTGCTGCCGATGGGCGGCGGCAAGCACTGGGAGTACCATGGATTGAGTTCCATGCAAACGGTGCCCGAATCACAGGCTGCCCAAGCAGAAAACCGACATCAGTAAACATGGAGAATGCGAGGGATTGCAATCAAACGGACTGGTGCTTCCCGTGTAATCTATCCCTCCACATTGTCCCAGATAGGGGGGTTCTGTGCCGCCACGAACACGAGCAAGAAAGCCAAAATCAGCAGTGTTGAGGGTAACATTTTTGCACGGGCCTACGCCATCCACATTCCACCCTTTATACGACTGGCTCAACGGTCATCAGGTGCAGACAATCAGCCCAGGGCCGCACACCGGACTATTTTCGCCGAACCATCGGCTATGTTATATGAGTGGGTGCACGTGGGTCTTTAGAGGATAGAAATCGACATGCAATGTGGTAAAATTTGGCCGGAGTCCCATGGTTTGAACATGGAAGCAAGGTATACCTTCCCATCCCTCTGTATTCGGTTCCTCCTGACCCCACGCGCTCGTGCTGAAACTCGGCACATTCTCGGGATGGCACTGTACCGGCCTTCGGTTCTCCGTCGTGCCCGCTCCGGGCAACGTCATCACAGGTAGTTGAGATTGAGCACGACTGGGAGATCAAACCGATTCAGATATGCAATTCCCATATCTGAATTAGTTTAGTTTATTGGACGATAGAATTTGTTTTTTTCGATACTCTCCGTTCATCGTCCGGAAACCCGTGTGGTCAGAAGGCACATGCCCAACAAATGCGCCGACCTTGATCCGATGTGCCGTGTGTTCAGAGGAATATGCCATACTTAAAAATGAATGTGTGTTCCGAGTCTCGTCACTTCGGCCACCGATTATTGTGAGAGTCAAGCATCGCCTGGTGCAAGCTCTGATTATCGAGAGAAATAAGTGTGGGTTGATTCGCTGAGAAAAGTCGAATGACCTGGTATCGAGAAGGCCTCCTTTAGCCGCGGAGGTCAATGATTAGTTCATTTAGTAGACTATAAAGATCTGTTTGAGGAAATAGATGATCGACTGAGAGAAGAAAGGGCCGAGATTGCTTGTAGTCACTTGCGCCTGACAGCCATCGGGGATACGGACCATCGCCCGCTTTATTCCGCCGCGCCGCGCCCCTCCGATCGGCGGGATGGGGCTGCCTTGGCGCCCGCATCTTTGCTCTTCTACGCGCCTTTCCTCATCTCTGGCTTCGTCCTGCTTCATCCGCTCTCCGTTCCTCTCTGTGCTCAAGCGCACTGGCCGACCCGGTAGGATGTATGTACTCCCCTTTTTCGGATAATCGGAACGGCCCGGTCAATATTGGCTTGGCGCCCTTGGCATTCCGAGCCGTTGCTCGATGGGATCTGGGACCCCTGCTGGCTCGTCACTTTGGTGACTGAGCTGGAAATTTTATTTGGTTGTTGGCTCATACATACTGCAAAGGGAAGACTCACGACAACTTGGTGTGAACTGGTGGACTCCGGGGATAATCACCTGGGTGGGGAGAACTCCGCCCGCACACCAGCATATTCTGCCGGTGGTTAGGTCCTATGGGTTTTAACCGGAGGTCCAGCCCATTCAAGGACCAGCCAGTTCACAGTAAGTCAGCGTCTCGTGATGATCGTCCTCTGGAATGGTGTGTGCTCCGTTAACATCTTGTAGTTTTCAATGGCTGACGCCATTAGGATAGATCCTATCCTCCCTTCGGGAGGAGCTTAGGATAAATCCTAGCTTCCGTCCGAAGGCATCTTAAATATATATATATATTCTACACAACATGTGAATTACGAGCGAGTGTATCCTATCTTATCCTATCATATCTATGGTAAGTGAGCCCAATCGTCTTGTGCGAAGGTTATATTGAATCACTCAAATGACCGAATTGATGCCCGTATCCCATCCTAGCCTATCTCAGAAAGAGTCGATCACAACAATTCTATCCTATCCGCTGTGCATACCACGAGTATTTTCACTCACTCATCTGGTCTTTCTCAGAACAGTGTTCCTATCCCACCCTACCATATCCTAATGGAAGAGCTTGGCCAGGACCCTCTGTGGCCAGCATTCTGGATAGCAGACAAGACCGCCCCCGGGGTTGGGGCATTCGGAGGGCCGGGAGGATGACATGGTGGGTGGCTGGTGAGTGGCTCAGGCAACGATGGTGGGGGGATAGAACAAGAAGACAAAGAAAGACTCACCTTTATCCCATCCATAGGCCAAAGGGGGCGACGCCATCACGCAAGGGCCACACCCAAGTGACAATAAGAAAGTCGGCAGTGCCGTCGTGCTCCGCCGCTGGCATACAAGACTGGGTTGGAGGCCGAAGCAAGTCAAGCTGAGCGCGAAGTCAAGGGAAACCGACACGAAGTTGGGCTGGAGCCGACGCGAAGTCAAAGCTCAATATTCAATGACGTCCAACTTGAACACAAGCCGCAATTGATGCCATCACTCACATGATCTGCGCCGCCCAATAATTCGTATTTTGTACAAGTAGGTATTCTCCCGGCCTCCCAATGTGGCGCGACGTGCCCAGCGCCACAGAAAACGGATATGCCGGCGTTGCGCGTCAATTGCAAGAGAAATGAACATCATGTGAGCGTGCGTCTCGCGGGCCGAGTCCCGATCAGCACAAAACTAACGTCCCAATTTTTTTCGACAGCTGCGAAGATCATTCATAGGGTGTTAGATACATATGCCGATACTACCAATCTGTAATTCCATAGAATGAGTTTTTCCTTGGTCGACCATCAAACTGGTATTGATTGCTGACCTTTAGGTTTGGCTGCCATCAAGGGGGTCCGATTTTAAGAAACTCTGAAATCACGTCCAAAGTTGGTGTAGTTTGATGTGCTGAGTCCGAATATCTTCTTCCTGAAGCGTTGGGTGAAGCCTTCGTAGAGCTTGAACCTAAGACATTATTTCCATATCAGGCCTTATCAGAGATTTGATGCGTCCACAACAAGCAATTTATCATGTGATGAGTCAAAAGGTCTCGAGTTTTGAGAAAGTCTTTTCGCTCAACATGGAAGAAAAGCTGGCTTCAACCACCGGATGCATCCCGACATACCCCCTGACGGCCCTCCGCCCCAAATAAATTTGTCTTCGGCAAAACTGAGGCTTATATAAGCCACATTCCCACGGTAGGTTGGTAGGTTGAGCTCCGATTCCTCTGGAAAAAAAAAATTGTAGGTGATATCTTTTTTTCTTATCCTTGGACCCCCTTGGCTGCCATGGAGAAACTTGGATTTCAGCCAATTTTGCTACAAGTACAAACAGGGATTGGTCATTGAATATTAGTCAGTTCAATTAAGAAGAGAAATTGCTTTACTGGAATACCAAGTTGACTACTGGATGAAATTTCGGTGAAACACCGCTACCTTGTAGATTTTATTCCGCTGTACCGAGGGTTAATATTGTCGATTTCTGCTCTTGAACGACTCGGAACATCGCGCCCAGTTAGCCGAATTGGCAGATGGGTGACAGGATTTGACAGATCCGTGATTCGCCGGTTTCTATCGTGATTCGGTACTTGGCGTGCAAAAGATGAAATTTTGCTTTGCTTCGAACCACCATGTCCGCTACTGCTACCTTTTCTAACATGGCTGTATCTACCGCATTCACGCTCCGCGATGCCGCGACTTCGTGTATATCTCTGGCTTGGATCTTGAATGCTGGGTTGCACACATCTAACTCTCGGGCTTCTGGTCTTGTAGACCTTCCCTGCGACGACGGCGTCATCTCAATGACCATGGATATTCCGGTAGCTGCTTTTCTGTCTCATGATCTTGTACTTTGCATGGACTGGTTCCAATTGGTGCGTACGGCTGCCCTCAAATCATTGTTCATTAGAGTTCTGGCTCACTTAACATTTGACAACCCTTATCCTCAAGATTCGGCGCAAACTCTGAAACTGTTCCATCAATGGGTACGACTCGACCTTTCGATTGTTTATCTAGTACTAATTTCCTCCGAGGCTCCTCATCCGTTACACCAATCTTTCGAGGAGAGATCGGCGCAAACCCTTCGGTCTCCCTCTTGCGTCCTCATCGACACCTCATACGCGGAGCGTCGATGTAATAGCTGCATGTACGGTTGCGGCCCCCCCCCAGGACCTCTCGTACGTGAGATGTCACGTCCCGTAAGCGGGGCGTCCAGACTTGGATGATTTACTTTGAATGATGAATCTATTTCCTCACCTTGAACGATTTGTTTGTCCATTTGACTGAGTCTGAAAAGAATGCGGTTGTATGTTTTCTTGCCATTGAGAAGCGGGTTCCTATTCCTGTATTAAGGAAGATGGCTCCGTATCACCATGGTATGCGTGCATGGATATCAAGTCAGAAACGGAAACTGCTGATGCTCTAAGGGCAGATTTTGTTATGCATCAGTGTACAACTGCGTGTCTTGTTCTTAAATCTGAAGCTCTGTCGGCCGGTCCGGTTACATCCTTGAACTTCAAGAGTGTTCATTGATTCTTGGTCTTCGGTCCAAGGCTCAGAAAAGGAAAAGTGTTTGTCTGCCTGAAGGTCCTCCGAAGCGTTAAGACCCCCCATCTTTTATGAATTTATTTCAATGAACTCACACGATCACCAATGGGTTGTTTCCAAATGGGACAGACAAGCGCCGAGGCGCCTAAGTTATTTGGCCTTCCCAAGAATTGCGGCTAAGAGTAGCTAAGACAAAACTGAAAGTCCAAAATATCCGAAAGCTATTTCGGATACCGTGAAGGTTCAGCTCCGCCTCGAAGAGGCATAATCCATGTCATGGTATCAGTGCTTGGTCCATCGACGCCAATCAAGCAGCCTCACCTTTCCATCTTCGCGCCACTCGCTCGCCCTCCGCCCACTCCCGGCGGCCTGCTCCCCCCGTCTCCGTATGTCATCCCTCTCTCCAAATCTGACATTGACTTCGCGTCTGTCATTGCCTCGACTTCGCGTCGGCAGTTCAGGCGGTGACTTCGCGTCGGTCTGGTGTGGC
>JARGYA010001174.1:0-20313 GCA_029204335.1 Mycena vulgaris
GGAAGCGTTTTCCCAGTTCCAGACTCGTTCGCCAAATATCGAACAGATCAGCCTGCTCTACAGTGATGCCGACTCGGATGGACTACTCGCTCTTCTCCGACATGCTTCCGCTCTTACGACACTCAGGATCGATTACAGTTGGGCCTGCATTGATGATGAAGTTTTTGAAGCCCTTCGATACGATGCTGGGGACTCTCTTCGCCCCTAGTGCCGAAGCTACAGGAGATATCCCTCAACTCTGTAGGGAACAACTTTCAAGAGGATCTGTTTGAGGCCGCCATTCGATCCCGGTGGTGGACAGACGAGTCTGTGCTTTCATCTGCGTCCCCCCCGCTCGTCGCACGCCTGAAAAAAGTGGTGCTCGAGACGGACAGTGATGAGCTTACAAATCGAATGCTGGACCTTGTGGGCCAGGGTCTTGACCTTGATTTCCAGTAATTTCGTTCGACAGGGGGACGGGTATTAGGCCAGCTAGATTGTAGTTTTTCAGCAATTCAGTCCAGTCTCCTCATTCCTTTTTGCGGTTCCTTCCCAGACCCAGACTATAATTTAGCTAGTACATACTCTATCTCTGTCTACATTTTGGCTACGCGCCGGATATACATTATCGCATCCGGCCTCCGGAACAACAAAACGTAGATCTCGCTTGGCTCCAAACCGCGGGCTATTTGCTGGTTTGCGACTACCCATTTTCTGTTGGACTCAATATGTCCCTCCATGCTCCACGAGTTCGCTGCTACGCTTTAGGGTAGTCGACACATCCAAAACTTTATTTCAAGGCAATTGAGGCAGAATTGCGGCCGCCAGATCAAATTTTTACAGAGGTGGGCAAACGATAGTATTGGGCCAATTAAATAGAAAAGCTCCCCCACGCTTCCACAAGCCCGTCCGCCATCTTCGAAACCGCCACCCACTGGGGCAAGAAGGCCAGCACCTCCTCGAGCGCGGGGATACGCCCCGTCGTCTCCACCCCCACGCTGCCGCTCTCATACTCCGCCCACTCGCACGCGACGCGCCCTTCGAGCGCCGCATCTCCCTCCCACTCGACATCGACGGTGAAGGTCCGGTCCCACGTGCGGCTCCAAAGCCGCAGCTCAACGACGCCTTCTGGCGGGCCGCTGAATTGCGAGAGCATCCCCGGCTCCGAGCCATGCACATTATGCTGCTTAATCCGCTTGTTGTCAAAGTACAACCTGCATCCGCGGGTATTGGCTGCTCCAACTATAAAGCGGGCGGTGTGTTCGCCAAGGCGCGTTACACTGGCTTTGAGCCACTGGTCTGCCCCAGAAGCGGCAGCGCTGTTGTACGTGCCTGGAGCTGGCAAAAGCGTCGAGTTCCAGCTACAGCGTGCCACTCCCATCATGACATTGGAGCACACGATATCGTTGCCTATCGTTGAGGGCAGCTTCGGGAGTATCAAGTTCTGCACGTAGCCGTCGAGGCCTACCAGGGTGGTAGTTGCATGGGCGACTTGTGTATAGGGCGAAGAAATGTTTCCCAAGGCGACGGTCTGTTGGAAGGACACTTTGAGAGGGTCGACTTGAGAGAACGGGAAAGCGAGGAAGCTCGATGCAGTCGAAAAGACGAAAACGACGATGAAGAGAGTTGCGACCCCGGAATGGATTTTGAAGGTGAACGGAACGACAGGCAGGACCATCATGAACACAAGAACGGAGATGGCCATATAAACTGATCGAACAGAGTCAAGGAAGTTCGCCCGGAGAGTTTACAGGCTTACCAGTGAGAGCGCCGCTGCTTCCCTCAGACAGGGTTTGTACCATCGCAGCGATTAACAAGACAGCGATATGGGCGACTAAAGTCACAGGCACAGAGACTGCTATAATCAACTGCAGGATCCACCAGCCAATCGCACCGCTCTCCTCCTTTGAGCGCGCAGGAGGGGAGGACTGTATCAGCGGGGTAGCCTCTGTAGCCTCGGCGTCCGTTCCCTCCGCCGTCGAGGGCTGCGCTTCGTCGTGCTGAGGAACGGCATCGTAGTGTGCCCTGCGGAAGAATCTGTGGGGGACATCATAAGAGCCGTGCGCTCCAAGCATGTTCTCGATGCATCCGATTGCGCAGGCCAGAAGAACGGCGGCGTTCCATGCAGTTATGAAATACACTCCTCCAATTCCTGAGCCAACCGCGATTGTCGACCAGATGAGAAGAAGATACGTGAAGATGTAAGTTTGCAGGAACATCATGTGCTTTTGCTTCTCCGGAAGGTGATTAGAGCTCGGTGTCATGACAAAGACGAGGGAGAGATAGGTGAGGGTAAATGACGAAACCACAACTAGACCCGGTTGCGAGTACGCGATCTATTCGTGAGATTTAGACTTGTCCTCTCCGCGCAAATAACAAGATCCACGTACAAATGGATTAAGCTTCAGATACCCAAATACAAGCAGGGCCTGCAATCCCACGGTGATCAAAACCGCAACCCAGAATTTAGCCCAGATCCAGGCGCCTTTGAGCCAGCCGAACGCGGTCAACCACGTCCAAAATTGTTGCAGTAGGTTGTTACTGTGCTCCGGGACGTGTCCATTTTGGTTCTGGCTCCGCCCATGCAGGACAGCGGCGTCGGCGACGACCAATAGAATCAAAATCACGGGCCCTACGGCGAGCAGCACAATGTTGGCTGCGCGCAAAGAATCCAGGGAAAGCAGAACGAGCCATCTGCCGAATACTAGTCGTGATTTGCATGAGAACGGCGGTGAATAACAAAAAGGGGCGCTTACAGTCGAAGTACACTGGCGGGCTGCCGGTGCCATGTGTTTTATCGTTGTTCAGTAGAGACACCCCCGACGCCTTGGCAGATTCCATCATGGACCACAACGCCTTCTCTTGGCCATCGGTGTATGCAATGGCGTCGAATTTTGTGTGATATTTACTCCTGCCTTTGTAGAACGCGAGATCGAGGCCCTCCATTCCCGCGCCAGTGTAAACGGTGTAGTCTGTACCGCTGCGGATATAACCCCGGGCAAAGCCGTCAGCCGATAGGACGTTCCCGTGCGGGTGGGGTACACGGAAGGAGCTGAGAGCAGGAGTGGATGTCCCCCGGAAAAGCAAGGGCCGCCTATCTTGCGGGTTAATAGAGTCAAGAGGAAAGGCGACAATTTATGCGCACCCTCCCGCAGCTGCTCCTTCCAGATTAAGAAAGGCGTCCGTGAAATTTGACCAAGGATGTTGGAGGAACCTTTTCTCATTCAATTCACAGAATTGGACGCATTGAAGGAGCTCACGTAAAAGCCCCGCACAGCCCATCTTCCTCGCCGTTGTTGATGTTGAATACAGCCGTCCGCTTCGGGCGGTTTTTAGCAAGGTACTCCACCAGCTGCATAAGTGTTGCGACGCCCATGCCGTCGTCCGTTGCTCCCGAGGCCGTGGAGACTGAATCATAGTGCGCGGAGAACAGCACACCCCCACTGAGTGCGTATTTCGGGTCGGTGCCTTCAATCTTCACGAGGATGTTTGTGGCCTCGTTGTAAACTGCGGAAGCGGATGACGACCATGACGCCCACGACGCGTTCGATACAAGGTCGTCGTAGACCTCAACGTATTCAATCCCAGTGGTCACATTGCGCATGCGATCCAAGATGTACGAGTGCACAATATCGTTCGCATGCGAAATGAAAGGATGGGGACGTTCTGCGATCTGACGACGACCGGGTGGGTTTAGGTTCAGAAAAGCATAGCGACTGGGCATACATGGTGTAAATCCGCATACGCCTGGGCCAGATCAAGCCCGTTCTGGTTTTTGGGAACTTCCGCGAGGCGGTCTCCAAACAGCACGGCACCGAGGAGGAGAAGATATGCGAGGACGACCAGAACGGTGGTTGGCAGTGTCCTGAAGGCCAAGACCTGCTTCGAGTTAGATATAATGAAGCCTCTGCAAGGAACTGAGGACCTTCGCGATACCTTCCACAATCTGCATCGGACGTTGACTTGAAGCGCGTTGGGTGGCGTGGACGGCGATTAGCAGGCCGCGCTTGCCGCGGCATGCACCGCCACTCCTCGGACCGCCTTCCTGACCATCACGTGCCTTATCAACGCCGTTGGCCACAAAAGGAAACAGCAGGATAAATTAGAGTGGTCCGCACAGATCCCGGCCATTTTTGAGATCTCAGACAGTCGGGCATGTCAAGGCCGACGGCGGTTCTGCTGATGAAACGGGAGCCAAAATTCAGACAAGACATATTTTATAAACGGAGCCCAGCTACATTTTGACTACAAATTTTGAGATCCCAATGAGATCCGCGGTAGATTACTAGGTATTACTAAGGGTATTAAAGATACAAGGGGAATAAAAAGCAATACAGTTTTAATGCGGGGCGCCTATAAATATATGAACAATCAAGCTGCGGTCAATTATCTTTCAATACCGCCCGCCGTGTGGCGTCGCGGCCCGCCTTCAGAAGAAGGGCCAGCTCATTTCCGCCCGTACCCCTGGTAGGGCCGTTGCCCGCCGCGCGGCTAGATTGCAGTCTGTCCATCATGGAGGCGACAGGGCAACCGGCGCGCGCGTCAGGGGTTGACCGCGACATTGTCACGACGTACAGGCACGCTATGCGCATATGGAGGTCGCGTAACTTCTTCAGCGCCATCACGGCGCCGTCGTACGGCTCGCGCAGGGCCGACGTCTGCTGGGCGAGGTCGCGGATGGAGCGCGGGGTGGCTGCGAGGGAGGCAAGGTACTCTCGGTGCTTGCCGGGCATGTATCGCCTCATGCGGTCCATGAATCCGTGGTCAGCCCGCTTATTGTTGTCGGAGGGCGCTGGGTATCGGCGCTGTCGGAGCTTGTGGTCTACATCCAGGAAGATATCGAGGGCGTGCATGACACTGCTTTGACCGGCAGACGGTCCGCTTAGGTCCAGCTTGTCCGAGTTTGGCACGCCCTCGTACAGCCATCCCGGCGCCGACGGACCCTTGGCATCACTGCCCTCGAACCATGGACGCAAATCCCAATAGAAGACATGCGGATCAACCTCTGCTCGGACTCCTTGAATAATGTCGCTGATATCGTTTATTATCCCCGTCAGACGCCCGAGATCGCGTGCGACCTTGGAAATCGAGGTTAAGTCCGATAGATTGGGGAGATTGTTGTATTCATCTATGATCCGGAGCATTTCGATACCCCGAAATTCCGCTTTGGCCGAGGTCGTGTAGAAATTCCGCTCGTCCTCCGTGCCTGAGAACAAGTTGACGAAGTGCATGTTCTCGATGGAAACTGGCAAGGACGCGTCGACCAGGTCCCAGTTCCACAGAACGGTGTCGGCAAAGGTGAGAACGGGAGCGATTCCCAGTTGAGTGGAGACTGCGACAAGGGGGATCGCGAGGGATTTAGGGACCACAAAGGCAACGCCTTCCGCGGCAGGGGGGGCCGAGTGCACGTAGTAATGCACTAACCAAGCTAGCACGAGATGTGCGCGCTGCAGCAGGCGTAGATTGGATTGAAGTGGTTCCGTATCAATCACTGGCCACTAGAGATGGATGTATCAGACAACTGTAGGCTAATCCATCTATCAATTATTAGACTCACAGATAACACCTGGGATCTCCAGAGCTCTCCCGTAGCTCGCTTAGCGACTGCGGCTTCGGAATCATCTTCTCCGAGGCTCAGCATCTCCCCCGCGTCCGCCAGGGCATTTTCCCAGACCGCAAACGCGGCTGGTAAACGAGGGAGAGGCTGGCGGGGAAAGAACCCAGTATTGACGTCAACGTCAAAGTCTACTGGGGAACGACGCTTGTCGAGAGTTCTGCGACTGTTCGCGATGGTTGACTGGAGGAGGGACACAGCCAAGGTGAAATATTGGTGAGGAGATGGGAGGAGGTCGATGACATTCATGACTGGAGAAGGGCGGAGGCAGAAAAGTATAATTGTGCTGTCCGCCGTGGTGCCCACCTCATCTTATAGGTCGCGTCCCGGTGCCGACAGTTGTGCACATATACGCAGCTTTGCACGGTGATGGCTCTGGCGGGGTTAGCTGGCCGAAACATGGTAAAACGTGGTCAAGCGGATAGAGACACAGACTCCGGTGTTCCCAATTGAGACTGGAAGAAAATGAAATTATTTTTGACCCGCGGATAATTGAAACGAGCTCAGTTCAATTGATGTGAATCCCATTCGGCCAAAGGTCGGTGGCGATGAGGCTGGAAACGGATCTCCTTGCGAGACATATACGGTGCTACCCTGAGCCTAGATTTGTTCTCATCAGTGCTGACTGACAAGCGCGGCGAAAGTATCCCAGACGTACAACCAAGGACCCTCGGGAATAATCCGCAGTTGCCCGCAACGAGTCATATCGCTGATGAAGCAGCAATCGCGATATTTGGATTACAATGGGTTCGGCGGGATCACCATCACCGCCTTGGGATTCCCTTGTTTGGCATCAAGCTGCGATGCAAACTCCCCCTGAAACGCGGCTAGCGACGGGTCCGACGTGCGCACAGACGGTGACCCAAACGATGCCATGCCCGCTGTTCCCGCACAATCAGATCCGCCAGCCCACTGCTTCACGAATTACAGACCATTGACGCCAGGTGCACCCACTGTTCGCATCGGCATCCCGAAGGAGTAGGAGAAAAAATAGTTCACGTTACGGCTATGGACGAACTTACACTGCTATAAGGAATTAGGGCTCCCATCTAAGCCACACAAAGTTCCCGTCTTTGTTATCTACCACCTTAGTTTTGCGCCGCACAACCTCAGTAACTTTCTCACCCACCCCGAGCTTTCCTCCCCGAGAATCGTAGAAGTACTCCAGGAGATCCTCCAGCGTGTATCCCATGTCCCCGCTCGCGGGGTCCGCGCCGGTGATAACGTTCCGGATTTCCTCCTCCGTGGGCAGTGTATATTTGAGCGAAGCGCGCGTACTGGGTGCGCGGTCTTCCCTGAGAGCGACAGTCGGAGCATTTTTCAGGAACTTTGAATGCGGAGAGAAGAATCTTTCCACGATCTCGTCGGTCACCTCGCCGACAGTCGAAGGGTTCCACTCCGGTCGCGCTTTGGATTTAGTGACCAGAACTGCCGTAACGCCTGTCGCGAAATCAGGGCTTGCGCCATTCTGATACCGCCGTTATTTTAAGCTGGACCGCGTACTAAATATACGCACACAGAATGCAGTCGCGATCTTCAGCTCCATGTTCAGTGACTCCACCAATGACTGCGTTTTCCCTAGACGAATCGCTTTGAGAGCCACCTTCAAGCTGGTGGGACTGCGCTGTTGCAATGTCTGAAGGGTCTGCGAAGCCCATTGGCTTATTTCTGGGCTGGTGTCGGTCGAGAATAATTCCAGTTCCGCGAAGATCCTCTCGACTCTGTCGAACCTGAAGGCACGGTCAACCGCGAGACGTTTTTCGAAGACGAAAGGGGGCGGAGGGTCGTCTGTCTCGCGTTCGGAGGACAACTCCTCCAAAGTGCGATCAATGGCAGTTCTGTCAGAGGTTTCCATGTCCGATAGTCGTTCTAGAAGGATGGGGATCCTCCTTGCAGGTATGAAATGAGTCGCGAATCCATGGTCACTGGAGTCAGGAGTGTTAGCAACCGACGCAAAAAGTATGGTAGCTGCCTCACAAAACTGCTCGACCCTTCAGTTGGGCGGAGCTCAAGGCGAGGTATGTCCCCAGTTCGCCATCCAGCCGGGACATGAAGTAGCTGGACCCGACATCTGGACAGTACCCTATGTTGGTTTCAGGCATGGAAAATATGGTGTTCTCGGTCGCGACCCGGAACGGAGCACCTGCGGCAAGTCCGACACCGCCGCCCACTTCATAAATGTAAACGGTAGGCAAACGATAAGAACCAGACGACCTACTGGTGAAGCCGTCTAATATGGCGACGTACGGCTTGCGCATTGAGGCAAGCAGTAGGTCCAACTCGAATCTAGAGCAGTTACATTATTCAGCCATTCCGGAAAGGTAGCTTCTACGCACTCCCGCTTGAAGAAATCTAGAGCCTTGTGCCGCGTTTTTTCATCCGCCGCGTACCGGACTACACCTGGAAATCCGATTAAATTTTTTGTTCACCGGCCCATGAAACTCCACTTACTCTCGACATCTCCCCCTGCGCAAAACGCGCGGCCGACACCGGCTCCCGCGATGACGTTGCATAGCTCAGCGTTGTCCCATTCCTATGTTACCGGACGAGTCAGAGACCAAATGGTTCCGATGTGGAACCCGCATAACCTCGATTTTGGGCCGGAGGATGTTCAGCATGTCGTCATTTAGCGCATTGAGTTTTTTGGGGCGATTGAGAGTATAGGTCCGTAGAGACCCGGTAGATTCAAACCGCACTACCGGCTTAGCTATCAGTTAGCTATGTGAACTGTCTGGGGGAGAATAAGCCATACCTCCGCCTCCGCGTCCGACGGCGGTTTCGAGCCGGCAACTCCAGACATTTGCTTAGCGATAGCTCGAGTTCTGTTTAATGCACTGAGTCTACGAGACATGAAGCGCGTCGCCGCTAACATCAGGAATCGTTGGGTTTCGCAAAAGTTGCTTGCCGAGCCGGGCGTGATTTGTGACCTTGTCGCGTGACGTGTCCTCCACTTCAAGTTTCCGCTTATGGCCGACGTGTATCTCCCAATGGAAGGGACGCGTCTTATCCTCGCTGGGTACACAGGAACCGTGAAATTTGTCGGAAAGGTCAACAATACCTCAGGTATCTGGCTGGGGGTCGAATGGGACGACCCCAAACGCGGCAAACATGACGGCGTCAAGGATGGGAAACGCTATTTCGCTTGCCGGTGAGGCCTGTAGTTGGTTGCCATCCTGTGCCCTATCTAGAATTTGGGTAGGGTTCCAAATGCAGGATCCTTCATTCGTCCGACTGCGGGGATCTCTTATGGCACTTCATTCCTGAAAGCTCTGTACTCGAAATACGTCGAGTTGCCCCACGGCCCGGGATCCCAAGAAAAGGTCCTGCTTGGCTCGTCTAATGGCGCAATTGAGGTAGAGGCGGTCGATCTCGACAAGATCCGGGGGAAGTTTGCAAATCTGGACCGCCTTCGTGAAGTAAGCCTGGACAGCGAAAACGTATGCGGATACGACGAACCGGCAGGAACCATACGCACAACATGTCCAAGTGAGTCATTTCGGATTTACTTCCCTAAATACGTTTATTGCTCACTACTGCACACCAGATATCCGAGGCCTCGATTTATCTACAAGCCTGATCCCCAGCTGGGACATGGTCGCTCTAATTTCTGCTGAGCTCCCGGCGCTCCAGCGGTTGGCGTTAAAGTTAGTCATTCCTGCTCAGTACTGCGGTATCCGTTGACCTCATTCTCGACACAGCCGGAACCGCCTGCAAACGCCAAAGAATCCCCGGACATTGACACTTGCTTTCGCCAACTTGATTGAATTGCGGTTAAACGGCACGCTAATGACTTGGAAAGAAATGCAACAAGTGACGACCGCAATGCCGATTCTGAAAATCGTCGAGATGGGCTACAATCTCATTGATGAGCTATCTTCAGACGATTTGCTTCAGGGATCCTCAATCGAGACGATCAACCTGGATAGCAATGATTTGCACAGCTGGGTGCACATCTGTGACTCCTTGCGACCTTACTCCTCGTAAGACATCAATTCTTGCATCATTACCCGTCTCTCATGTTCTCCCAGATTAGAGCGCGTTGTCCTGACATCCAATAAAATCGCCAA
The DNA here is from genome assembly GCA_029204335.1 of Mycena vulgaris. Lineage (NCBI taxonomy): Eukaryota > Fungi > Basidiomycota > Agaricomycetes > Agaricales > Mycenaceae > Mycena > Mycena vulgaris. The sequence goes on from JARGYA010001174.1 coordinate 9,661, forward strand.
AATACCTCCTCCAGACATCAGGCAAACTGTTGGCGTGAAACATCTCTCTTTGTCGCATAACCGCTTAGAATCATGGTGTGATATCGATGCGCTCTCCGCCTGGTGCCCGACGCTAAATACTCTCACCCTCATCGGCAATCCTCTGTTCGATGGTTGGCACATAGCCATAACACAGCTAGTAGCGCTAGAATTTACTGATACTTCTTCGCACAGATCCCGTGCATGGCCGCAACTCCCGGCAGTTCGCCGTATCGAAGATCCCGTCCCTTGTGGCTCTAGACGCCGCAACTGTAGGTCCACCCGCTCCCCGCCTTCCATTCCATCCTAACTCGGACCAAATCCAGATTTCGGCGAAAGAGCGTACAGATTGCGAACTATTCTACCTCTCCCACATTGCCCATCAAGGACCCAAATCGGAAGAGGACCGGGTTCTCACCCACCCGCGCTGGGCCGCCCTCTGCGAGAGTAAGCTCTACCCGTAGCATGATTGATTCCCGTCTGAGGCCACCAGAACACGGTCGCCCGGACGAACATGATAGCAATCCACACCGGGACAAGCTGAGCCGGCGCCTTATGGGTATGTTGCCTCGAGGGCGCGCAAGCCTACCGCCCACTGACGGGAATCTTATGGAGCCTAGAACTCAACATGTATCACTGCTTCGCCGCGCCCACCGCGAACGCGGACCTCCAAACAATAAACAGCCTCATTGAAGCCGCAGAACGAAGCACTCTGCGTGTACTGCCAACAATGACCCTTCGGGCACTTCGGCTGAAGGTCTGCAAGACCATGAAGTACAGCCCCCGCACAGCCATTTCATTGTGGCTTCAAATGCAGGACAACACTTGCGCGTCGCTGGATAGTGATCGGGACTCGCAGGATTTGGCGTGGCTGGGAATCGAGTCGGGCTCTAATATTATTTTCACAACATATGAAAAGTGAACATTTTTTTTATTGAGCGCTACATGAAGTTGCAAGCAGATCATGGAAAGGACAAAATGACACAGCGCCTGTCGTTGTGGGCGCGGCTTGGTGTTGTAAGCGCGTGTGATGTCCTGTGGGTCCTTTTGGGAAATGTTCCGCCGACCAGTCAACGCTGTGCAAAGCAAGAGTCCGTCCGTCCGTAATATAGATGGTCGGAGGCCTCATGTAGGGCGCCGCCACGGAATCGTTTAACCGCCGAACAGGGGACCAGTGTCTTCGCCTTTCCGCAGTCATCAGTGCAATTGCATCCTATCCGTTTCGGCAGTTGCCACAGAGTCGGGGACTACAGTACGCCGACGCTCCTCACGGTGTTGGATATCCTGGCCTCGCAAGAGTTGTGGTTGCGGGTTCCGAACGCTCGGGGGTCTCGGTGGTCGGTCACAGTACGGGAACGATCCTCACGATGTTTCGAAGGGTCCAACGAGAAGTAGTACACAGTCGGCATATAGAAAACACCAACTTCGGGGCGAAAGAGAGACAAGGGGAACTTAGCATCGTCCACCACCAACGGAAGGACGCCATCCACGATTCCTGTTTTCTGGCCAGCGTCCGGATTCTTCTTCCGTAGCCAAGTATTTTTCCACTTTCAACGGGCCCATCCAGCATCCCCGTTCCTGGGCGGCCTATCATCGAACCGTTCCTCCTTCTCGTCGCGGCGCTTGTCATCCCTGTCCCTGCGACGGTCATAATAATAATCAGGGCTGCGTCGACCATCATAACGCCCTCCCCGGTAATCATCGTACCCTGCAGGCCTTCTATCATCATCCCTCCTGGGTGGGGGAGACCTGGCGGGGCGGCGATCCTCATAGTCGGTCCGGCGGGGAGGGGACCTGGAGCGGTCGCGGCGGTAGGGGCGCTCGTCCCTGTAACTTCCACGGTCGTCACGGTGGCTGCCGCGGTCGTCCCTGTAGCTGCTGCTACGCTCGTAGCGGTCATCACGCGGGGGGCGGTCGTCACGGCGGTCGCTGCGATGATAGTTATCCGGGCCGGCACGCTGTCGAGGTCAAACCTATCAGTCGGTAGTTTACATGGGCGACTATGGCGACCCACAGAATCGTCGAGCGCGACGCGGACCGGTCTGCCACGGAGATCTTTGCCGTCGAGGTCCTTGACAGCGCGATCTGCGTCGTCCCTGGAGAGATACTCAAGAACACTGCAGAATGATTGTCAGACGAGGCACTGCAAAGAGAGTTGTAGCGTTACCCTTGGTCACGGAAGTCACGGTCGATATCGGCAAAAGAGACGCTCCCGGCCTCACGTCCAAAGTCCTTCAGATCCTAAGAGCGGGGAAGGCATCATCAGGGTCGGTCCATCGAACACACTCGGGGAAGACGATTCGGGATCCAGGGAACGGCCACGCGAAGAATGAGGCGGCCACCATACGAATAAAGAGACGCCGAGGGCCACCGTACCACGAGCGAGAAAGGACCTCCTCTGGGACCATGGACAACCGAGCGGGTAACCGAGAAGGAGCACCGAGCGACGACAGAACCGAGGAAAGCCGTACCTGCCAGCTGGTGTCACGTGAGATGCCAGAAACGATGAGACGGATTCCAGGGGGCCTGCGGGAACGGGGAGCGCTGTAACAGATATCAGATATAGCTAGTAGTTGGGGCGGAGGTTTCAAGCGTACCCGTGGCTCCTCTCCCCCCCTCCCTCATACGGGTCCCGGCGGGGACGGCTCTCTTTGGCAAACTCCACGACGATGCTGCCGAGGACATCAACGACAAGCTCAAACCCAACTCGACCTGCACCACTGACTTTTGACCCATGAACGGTTTACCGTTGAAGTTGGTAACGGCATCCTCTGCGTCCTAACTTGGTTATTAGTGTCCGAAAAAAAAAAGGAGATGGAGAGAGTAGCCATGCCTTTGCGTTCTCGAACTCGACGAAGCCGAAGCCTGTTGCAGGTTTGTTGAGTGTGTCGTCCGGCGGACCGTTTCTATTGGACGAACCAGTCATGACGCGGCAGTCAATGATGTTTCCATAGCCCTCAAAGAGCTTGGAGACATCCTCCGAGCGCGCGTCAGCGTTCAGTCCTAACGTGCTGTATGTCAGAGAGAGCAGTAGAGAGAACTGCAGAAAATTTGGGCCTTACTGCCAAGGTAGAGACGTCTGGACATCGTTATGCAAAGACAAGACGATAAGGTTTGAGCTGAGTTTGAATTGATGCCATGTGGTCTCTATGGGTCCGTGCGTCGGCGCTAAAATTCTTAACGGCGCCGTCCACCTCACTCTCTGGTCAGCTGCCACGATGACGGGCATTGTTACCGTGCAATCTTTCCCAACAGATTCAACAAACGTTATCGCAGAACAATGATGTACATTTTTGACAAGAGCAAAATAAGTAACCCCTCGACATGGATGTGGCCACAAGAGGGAGGGAGAAATAGGTGGATATATCATAGGCAGACCAAGTGCATATTCGGCTAGTGCTGCGCCTGCGACCAATCGATGGAGTTTATGTCGATCCCTTCCTGGACCATCTCCCAAAGCGGGCTAGGTGCGGGATGAGAACAAAAATCACGGCAACGGAGTAGACGACGAACCTCATCTCGCGCAGCGTGTGCACCGTGCGCACGATGTGCTGCACCACAAAGTCAATTTCAGCCTCAGTCGTGAAGCGGCCAATGCCGAATCGGAGCGACGAATGGGCCATATCCTCAGCAGCACCTGAAGAAACGCCATCAGAAGCACTGCCCGCTCGTAGAACGCGAATGAATACTTACCTAGAGCTCGGAGCACATATGATGGTTCTAGAGATGCTGATGTGCAGGCACTGCCCGATGATAGTGCAATATCCTGATGGAAGCGCGCAACTCAGAATTTGCCAATTCAAAATGAAGGACACGACGACATACCTTCAGGGCCATCAAAAGACTCTCCCCCTCAACGTACGAGAAGCTCAGGTTGACGCATCCCGGGTAACCATTAACATCCCCATTCCGGACGACGTGCTCGACCTGTGAGTTGATGCTTTCGACAAGACGGTTGGAGAGTTCGGCTATCCGTTTATGGTCGCGCTGAATATATCCAAAGGGAGGGTCAGCGTCATGGATTTTCACACATATATGATGCAAAACAAAGGTCGAGTCAGTACCCCTGCACGCCAAGGGTCATAACCGAGCTGAAGGCGCGGTGCGTCGCTTCACTGGGTTCAATTGCGTGCGAGTCTCATCACCCCCGGAAGACAAAGTTGTATTTGATCGACTTACGGTCATCTCCATTTTAGCAATCCGCGCAGCCTCGCCGATGCCAACGACAAGCGGAGTGGAGAGAGTACCACTCCTGAGACCGCGTTCCTGGCCTCCGCCGCTGATGATGGGCTCGAGACGAACTCTAGGCCGTCTCCGCACATACGCCGCCCCGATCCCCTTGGGTCCATAGAGCTTGTGTCCCGATATGCTCAGGAGATCAATGTTCATCTCGTTCACGTCGACCGGGATCTTCCCTACTGCCTGGGCGGCATCGGTGTGGAAATAGACACCTCGGTGCTTGCGGAGAAGCGCCCCGATTTCTTTCATCGGCTGGATGACCCCGGTTTCGTTGTTGACAGTCATAATAGAGACGAGCGATGTATCGGGGCGGATCGCCGCCTCCAGTGCCTCGAGGGAGACAAGACCGTTCCGCTCCACGGTAGGTACGTGATGTCGAAGCCCTCTTCTCCCAGTTTCCGACAAGAATCGAGTACACATTTATGTTCCTATTCAAAAAAACGGTTAGACACGGGATCGCACGGAGGCGACAACGTACAGTTTGTGTCGTGATAATATGCTTTTTCTTCTCCTTATGAAAGTGGGCAACGCCCTTGATGGCCATGTTATTCGTTTCTGTGGCTCCGGAGGTGAAAACGATGTCCTTCGCGTCGGCACCAATAAGATCCGCAACATGCTAAAATAACACTTTTCTATCAGCGGCGCAATCTCGCAGCCGTGCGGCGTACCTTGCGAGCGTCTTCGACCGCCTGTTCAGCTTCCCACCCGTACGCGTGTGTCCGACTATGAGGGTTCCCATATTGGTCGGTGAGGTATGGAAGCATCGCGTCGAGTACTCGGGGATCAACGGGAGTCGTGGCCTGGATTCAAAATGAGCTTGAAATGGGGTAAACCGCAGGGGGACCACGGACTTGCATGTCCAAGTAGATGGGCCGAGTCTTCTCTTTCAGCGAACCCTCTCGCACGGGCATCTCGAGCTTGAAACCGAGCATATCTGAATGAAACAATCAGGAACACCGCCAGAATTAACTCGAGTACTGCCTACCTGATCTCGGCGTAAAGTGACTCTCATCCTGGTACGTCGAGGGGAGGTCCACCACGCTGGCGCGGTCGGCACCTGACGGCTGCACGAGCGCGCGACGAGCGCCGGCAACGGAGGCGGCTGTTTTGGGTTTTACTGTCGACCTGCGGGCCGCTGTGCGAGACAAGCGCGACACATGACGGGAGGTAAGAGAAGCCTTTTTCAGCCGCATAATTTGGAGTGCCCTGCGCACGTGAAAGTATGATGCCATCAATTGCTTTATCAGATTTCGATAAGGAGCATGACATAGCGGACTTGCATCTTACGCCGCGGCCGCGACGCGCGTATATACGGCGGCGGGAGGCGGCCCGGCCAGCCGCGTACCCAGTCAGCTCAGCACTCCTGGGTAATCAAACAAGCACAGTTCCGAATTTTATGTCTTGAATTCCGAGCTGTAAAAAGGGAGCGCGCCGTCACGGTTAGCATAAGCGTTCGGGGAGAGCTCAGAGCCGGACAGTGGCAAAACGCAGTACTTATTTAATCCCAATTAACCCGTCCGGCGTTGGTCTGAAGGCTGGTGAACAGCACAAAGAGAATCGCATGTAAGTAAATTTCAATTTGTCCCCTCATCATGTCGTCAACGACCACTTCCCGAGGTTGTTAAGGAGGAGGAGGTGATTTTCTCCCACCACGCGGTGTGATTCCGTCCTCGTTCGTCATCCCCAAGAGAAAACCCGCTCGTGAATGCAACACACCGTGCCCCTCCCCCGGGCCCCAACATGTTTTACGCTAAGATCGAGAAGCGCCCCTCAAACGATTCGAATCTTTCATCGCTCTCAGCCAGCTTGCCGAATTTTCGAAGAAACAAGATGTGTTTCGACCTTACTGTTCGGCGCTGTTCGGCGGATCTCAAAACTCTCATTGGAGGCGAACGACATCGCCCGAAGAGTCAACGATTTCGTGGACCAGCTGTGGCATGGAGTCAACTCCAATTTTTTCCTTAGTGGATCCCGCCCAAGACCTGGATGCTCGCTTGAAAGAGGGGATTTTAATTTGACTTTGGAAACGATTTTACACGTCGAAGATTCTGACGACGCGGCTCCTCCATCCGGCGCTGATTCATCTAGTCGGCAGAGACCACATTCGTCGCCGAAAATCCGCCCAACACCCCCACACCGCCGCCCGAGGGCGTCGAGTCGAAGCAACCAGACGAAACCCCCCTATCATAGGCCGAATTGTTAGCGGCGCGTTCGCGTAGTGGCTAGCCAGTCCCCCATTCCAGCGCACAAGAACTACCTCGGTTCGCGCTTCAGGGTCCTCCCCGGCGGCCCGTCCCAAGACGGCGCAGCCATCATGAACAAAGTCGGTCTGCTCATTTCCTCCTACTATCGGGCGCCCACTTCGCGCAGGCCGGCGATGCAAGTGCGCTATGGGCTCCTCTTCTCGCCGGGCCAGTTCTGCCTCTTTGAACGCAGTACGTCTTCCTCCTACATTACCCGCCTTCCGCCAGCTGACCCTCGCAGTATTCATCACCGACAAGGACAACAGCCGCCGTCCGACGCTGCTCATTTCTCCGTTCTACGACACGGCGCGGAACCGTAAGAGGCAGGCGCGTGCAAACGCGGAAGTCGGCGCCCTTATCGCGCTGCGGTTCGCGCTCACCATCCCCGACGACGACGTGCGGCACGGCGATGGCTCCGTAACTCGTGGCGTGCCGCACGACGTCGACCTCGACCTCGCCGTGCTCGCAGAAGAGGCCACAGCGGACCGCATGCGAAATGAGATAGCTCAGCAGACGTCGGCGAGGGATGTCCACCTCCAGGACACGCCGCAGCTGCAGGCGGCGAGTCTCAATCATTTGGCAGAGGATCTAGGAAGGCAGGCCCCCGCGACGCTCACGTCCCACAGCGTATGTGGTATGATACCTCGGGCCTCAGCAGCCCTGCCAAGCATCTCTTACGCACCTCGCTCTCAGTTCTGCGAGAGTAGCTCGGCGCATGTACACCCCCCTCTCCAACCAGCGACACGAGCGATTCGAGCGATGCAAGTTCTCTGCATATGCCGACGACACCGACGACGACCCCTTTGGCCCTTGCCCGGCGGAGGTCCTGGTGACTGGGGACCTCGCCCTCGCCGGCGTCACATACGACTACAATGTCGCTACTATCTATCGCGGCACACTGACCGCGGGGACCGCCCCTGCCCTGCCCGTCGTCTCAAGGCCTACCCCTCCAGCGACGTGGAAGACCTCGTAACCGACCTCGCGGCGTACAAGGCGCTCGCCTCCGCGGGCGCCGCGATCGCGCAGCTGTGGGGCGCGTACGACGACGCGCGGGGCAACTGGGCCGGGCTCCTCATGGAGGACCTCGGGGACGCGCGCTGCCCCCCCCCCCCCCCCCTGGCACACTCGCGCTCCCAGACCGGTGCGTCCACGCGGCACTTTCACGAACAAACGAACTGACGACGGTTGCCAGTTGCGAGATCCACGAACGCCGTGGGGCGCCTCCACAAGGCCGGGGTGGTGCCCGGTGATTTTGCGCGGCGCCGGACGGCGCCTGGTGCCTGGTGGATTTTGCCCAGGACCGCATAGATCATGTTTGCCCGAGCGAGCTCTACGAGTTGGTGCTGGTGAGAAAGGCGCTCGCGTTGTGAATATTTTATTTTTAAGTCCTAGTACATCTGTAATTCAATCGCCCGCCTTCATAATGTCAAACAAAACTACATCCCTTGCTGGGATATTTACCATTTTTTGGGGATTTGCAAGGCCATTTTTGGACGCATTAGTTCCCTGGTCCGAGCGTATGAGGAAATCTCTGGAATCCTGTACCTCGACAACATCACATATACTCCAAACGACTCTCTGGATGAGAATAAAAGGCCAGGGTAAGGCTACTAGTAGTCCATCTTCATTTCAGCCCCTGTTCGAGGAAGTCCAACTAGAAAATCCTGTACGTCGACAACATGAGCTATGCTCCCGTTGCGCATCCAAACGACTCCCTGATGAAGATAAAAGACCAGGGTAAGCTTGGTCCATCTTCTGTTCGAGGATAACATAAGTGAGAACATCCTGTTCCTCGACAACATGGGCTATGCTCTTGGCGGCGGATCCAAAGGAGAAATAAAGACAAGGTAAGCGTGGGCCATCCTCAATTCAGTCCCTGTTCGAGAAAGCTCCACCATAAATGACACGACTGATCTGCAATACAAATCCCAAATGTAATTACACTGTCGAACGCACATCAAAGTCGCGGGATTATCAAACACGGTCTTCCTAGAACCTTAAATGGAATCTACGGAGGGAAAGCCCGACCTCGGGAACGTGGCTCGCTACGCCCGCCGGGTAGAAAGCCGACACGGAGGTAAAAAAATATGGGAGGAAATCCCGAAGCTGAGATCCCAGGGTTTCCGCCAAGTGCGGGATTTGCCAAACAAATAAATCCGAGAGGCGCTCGTGTACATCAAACACGTCAGAGAGGCGGAGGACAACCAGATATAGTCCAGGTTCTGGTCGGTGCTTTACGACACGCCTGAAGGTCCTTCCGAGTACAGATTCGTCCGAGCAGGCCGCGTTACGATTTCATCAGTAATCTGGCGCTCTCGATCGCGCAAGGCTAGGAGTGGAGCACGAATCCGTAACGTATATAGCACGGCTTCCCGCGCTCGGCATCGGTCGTACCATGGACCGTCGCAGTTGAATCATGGAACGCGGAAGATTCTCGTGAGTCAGGCGATCACGGTGTACTTGGGCCAAGGGCTGTGCCAGGAGCTGCGCGTCAAGTTCAGATGCCTTTCGTGACTCGGGGATTGTCTCGGATTGCGTGAATCAGCTCAAGATGAGCGAGCATAGTCGCAGATAGGCGCTGAGCCAAACTGGGAAATGTTGGGTCCCAGACTCCCGTTGCAGACAGATTCTTGGGGGCGACCTGGAGCCATAGATTCAGAGCATAACACCGGGAGACATGGAGGATGTAGAGCAAGTGCAGAAGGAAGGAGGAAAACAAGAAGGAAGACAGCCACATGGGAAACAATGGAAAACAATCCGGAATATCGGACCGCGCCCTTTCCTTCCCTTTCTGACGACGCGTCCATACATACTCCCCAATTTGCTGAAGACTCATCTACCATCATGGATGTTGAGCCAACCCCGCCAGGTCCCGTAGAGACCATCATCCAAGCCTCCTCCTCAACCACAGAGGTGACGGTGGCACTCGCTACCCGCTTTGCCTGCGTCCTAATTCAAGAACTGGTTTACGCCTTAGATCACCCAGGAAGGCAAACCAGAGCGCTGGATCGATCTCCAATTCACCTGGGCTGGGAAGGCTTTCACTCTCAGCATAGCGGAATCCGACAGGTTCACCTCGATTCGCGTTAACGAGCGCCTATTGACGCGTGGCACGCAGGGTATTCGATTTCAAAGCCACTCTGCACAACTTGACAAAGGTCCCGCCTGAGCGGCAGAAAATCCTGGGGCTGACCAAGGGGAACAAGCTTCCGCCGGATCAGGGACGGATGTAAGCTTTCAGACCCACAGCACCGCCGCCCCTTGAGAATAACACGCCGCACTTAGTGCGGATTTACGCCTTGTAACGGGGAAGAAATTCACGCTGATCGGGACACCAGAGGGCGACGAAATTAAAGGTGTGTAGGCTCTCAGACGGCGCGAATTTTCCTAAATAGGCATCTTCAGATCCTTCTCGTCCGTGGCCACCTCCAAGTTTCCTCGATTTATTGTGCTGACCTGTGCTAGAACTCGAGTTTCTTCCTGACGTTGTCAACGACCTTGATCTCGACTTTACCGAAGATCCGGTGGCTAGTGCAGCTTACCGCAATGACCAGCGCAACATTCGGAAAGTCAAAGAGGCCACCTCGGCGCTGAACGTCAACATCATCCATCCTTTACGGGAAGGAAAGAAGTTGCTTGTCCTCGACATTGACTATAGTACGTCTTTTATGCAGTGGACACTCAGTGGTTCGTAGGCTAACAGGAGCCCAGCAATCCTGGATACGAAACCATTAACCTCGGGAAGTCTTCCGCCTGCCGAGTGTGCCAGACCACGCCTACACGAATTTCTTGAAGCCATTTATCCATACTACGACAGTGAGTGCTTTCCAACCACCCAACACGCGAAATTAATTCGTTGGCCGTCCAGTATGCATATGGTATTTCCCCTTTTACGTCGAAGGAGCTGTGAGTGACTCTACTCGAGGTCCCAGACGAGCTGGATATGGCTAGAAACCAAACTCGTGGAGCTCGGCATGATCGGTTCGGATCGAAACTACCAGGTAGTCTTAACTGTTTCCTGTCGGGCCTGCCTCTAAAACCTGACACAGATATCATTCGGTAATTTCTTGGTCTATTGCATAACCTCGATGCCGTCCACTGATCACAGGCTCAGTTCTCGACAAAACGCCAATGTTCACTGTATTCACCGAAA